>JAOVVB010189962.1:0-11077 GCA_028570985.1 Heterobranchus longifilis | reverse complement strand
TGCACACTAATATTCCACTATTATTCACAATATGACAATATTCCGAATTTGATACAGGTCATGTAAACAGCATATTCTGTTTCCAAATATAGCATTTTCCGATTAAGACATGCCGGTGGCATTCTTTAGCGCATTCAGAATGTGTTTCGATTTGGGGTTTTTACTGCAGTTTGCGACAGTTTACAGCCTCTTGCCTGTTTACGGCTTATGGTCAGCTCTGTGTGTTGCTATGGTTACTGTACACAAATTAGCCAACAGTTTGCAAGGCAGGGGAAGAGATGCATGCACAAAAGAAAGCCCACATTTCTAGTCGGAAGGAGAAACACATCTACTTTTAAACATTATGAAAGACTTTGATGTAAACAGGTTTTGGATGAGCACAAACGTCACAACACCGACCTTTTCAAGAAGACGGTTGAAGGAAGGACAGAGGGAGGCTGTCCTCCACCGCTGGAAAACTTTGAAAAAAATCCTATTTTGATGGCTGCATGTAAACAGGAATATTAATGGAATATTCATTATCATTAGCCACATAAACAGCTTAGTAGGAATATTGTCTTTTTCAGAATAAGGGCAAAAAAGAAAGGGAATATTTTGTGCATGTAAACAGTCACTGATGTTAAAACCCCTTCTCACCATCAGATGGTGCTATTAGATCAGCTGTGACCATTCCACACACACACACACACACGCACACACACACACACACACACACACACAAAACAGCACACTCAGAAATCCTCCGTTTAGCAAATGCACTGGCTTTATTGAATGTCAAATACCAGACTCAAACAAGCACCTGTACGATGAGCTTGGAAACATACAAATGCGATATTCTTTTAATACTTTTCTGCTTTTTATTTAACGCACAAAAGGCAGTTACGCTTGATTGTAATTCTTGCATGCTTGTTACGATATAAAGCATGTTGCTGTGCATGAGAGCATGAGCACACACACTTTCTGGCACGGAGAGAGATTTCACATAGAAGCATGCTCTCAGTCACAGCAGGGGATGCTCGTATTTTCTCAGGACAGTTATCTGCCGCGGGGCGGCAGTCGGCAGCATATACTGAGGTCGATGTAAGAGATGTAAGAGACGATGTGAAGGTGAAGCAGAATGTGACAACCAGGCGCTTCGTCAGAGCGGGAAGAGATTTCACTGATTGCTGGGAGTGTTTGGGGACATGCATGCCACAGTTCGATGAGCGTATGTCTGGTGCAGGGGTGAAGTTATGTGTCTCCAGAGGGGGGGGGGGGCTTCACAGGTGGTGGGTGGTGGACCTCCCAGACGGCAGAATTTGGGGGGTTGGTGGTGAGATTGTAGAAATCAGAAGCTCTCCATCACCTGGCAGATCTGGGAGAAGACTTCATCCGGCGACCTCTCCGCGTCCACCTGCAGGACGGAGACAAACGGGCTGAGACCAAGACTTTCAGAAACCATCAGTGTCTTCATGCAGCCTGCTCTCATCCCCTGTTTGTAGTATTACTACGAAAAGTAATGCACTGTAATTCGTACATATAATTTTGAGACATGCAGCTCAGGTTTAAAAGACACAGTAATGCCAATCCCTGTGTTTTTGTTTACTAACAATACCATGTTGTTAACTGTGTGTACACAACAATTTGTGCAAGTTACATTACATACGAAGTCAATGTAATGACGCGATTAGAAGCGAGTTCTTGCAGGGCGATGCGTATGGCGCCTCATTCGCTAAAAATCTGAACTTCAGCGGTGAATGACGTGAGTAACTCGTGCATATGAGGCGAGTCAAAACAAAATATTCCAGCGTTCAAACTTGAATAAAGCAAGTATATTATTTATTATGTGAACACACAGTCATGACGTTTATTTCTGTAGCCTAAATCTACCGAATTAGTTCCGTTTCACAACATTAATAGCGACTTTAATGACGTACACATCGGGACATGTACCTAAACAGGAAGTAGGAATTTTAATGCCAATCTCCGTGTTTTTTTTAAACAAACCATACCAAGTTGTTTTGTTGCCTAAAATCTAACTAAGTATATTTGTAGCTTAAACCTACAGAATTAGTCCCATTTCACCTATGTATGACCTGTGTATCACATGACTGGGCCATGTATTTAAACCAGATATTATATGAACTGCTATGCAATAATTTTCATATGATTTATGAGAATATGCTGCAGCCTCTGCAGGCTCACAGCAGACTGCTGACCTCAATACCTGCTGTGGCATTTAAGCTTACACACACACATACACACACACACACACACACACACACACACACACAAACACACACACGTTAAACCATCACTATATCTCTGGTATTGTTTTAATATAACACATATTTAATATCTCACCGCTGCGGTCCGCCAGTCCTCCGTGAATCACCCTGGCGATGTAGATCTCTCCCGTCTCCTCGTCCCTCCTTATCGTCGCCCCCTGACAGACAGACAGGTACTCCAGATTTAACAACCTTCAATGGCTACAGAAGCCGGTTTTTAAAGGAGACATATTCTGCTTGTTTTCAGGTCCATACTTGTATTTTGGGTTTCTTTTAGAAATAAATAACACTTTATTTCTCTCATACTGCCCATGGCAGCGTCTGTGTCTTTCAGCCCAGTCTGCTGTGATTGGTCAGTGTTTCAGGTCTTACCTGGCTCAGCTCTCGCTGTCATTGCAGCCGAGAAACAAAATCACCAACAAACGCTTCTAAACCAAAAACGACATAACCAGGCATGTTCTAGCAGGAATCTCATCCAAAATAAAGGAGAAATTAACAACATCAGCGACAAAGTTCACAGCTTTCTCTGGTGTTAGCATGTAGCTATATAGCAGTGGAATGACAGTATAATGGAGCAGCAGCACTTTCTACCATGAAAAACACCAATAAAAGCTTCTAAAACAAAAACGTTCTACCGTAAAAAATCACCAATAAAATCTTCTAAAACAAAAACTACACAACCGGATATGTTCCAGCAGGAATGTGATACGAAATTGGGGAGAAATAATAGCATGTAGCTAATGCTACGTAGCAGTGTAGAAGCTAATGAAAACACTGAGACTTCAGCAGACGACCATAGAAACCCAACATGAGCAGCTCGAGCAGAAAAAACTAAATATTGTGTTCAGAACGGTATGAAATCTGAGGTTTTTTGCTCACAGGGATTATTTTTACATTAATTTACCTCATTATTTGAAGCATGGGCCACGTTTAAACATGAATAATAATCAGTCTCCTTTAATATAAATACAGGGGAATGTAAACAGGGAAGAATACAAACGGAGGACGGATGAAAACTGATGACTGAAGCTCTTAAATAACTGAAGCTGAAATCTTCTACTTCTTGAGCTAAATAAAGTCTTTAAAAAGCTTCTGGGATCAGCTGGAAAATGCATCGTCACAAAGCTGAAAACTTTCTGACACCATGAAAAGTTTCATTTTTTACTTTTCAAACTTGTAGTGACGTCACTCGAGGACATTTATGAGACTTCAGCCCCTCTGGAAACACTAAAGGCTTTATACTACTTTAAAAACATGCAGACGACCTTTACCTGCATAATTACCTTTCTCTGTCACTAAGCAACTACTGTCCCATTGATTTGTCCACTAAACCACTCAATGACTTGATGGGCCTGGACCTCCTTTAATTACAGTAGAGATCATTTAAGTCCACAGGTACACAGGTATTGTTTTCTTCCTTCGTTCTCAAATAAAAACCTCGTCCACTGTTTTAAAAAATGCTCCATCCTTAATGTAAACATGTACTTTTCCAAAAGATCTGTTTTCAGTGATGTAAAACTCAGTTTGCATGTGGACGAAAGACCAAAACCAGTACCTGTACGCGGCGAACGCTCGGCTGCTGCACGGCGAACGCTCGGCGAACGCTCGGCTGCTGCACGGCGAACGCTCGGCGAACGCTCGGCTGCCAGGAAGCTGTACACTGAGCAGTACATCTACAGTACATTTCGGTTTCGCCACAGCACTTTATAAATAAATATGTATGAATAAAGAAATAATTAGCTTCTAATGTTTTAATATCGTAAGCTCAGAATCTTCTTCTCGTCGTAGCCTTTATCGCCACCTACTGGCCTGGCGAGCGTTTTTGTGTTCTAATGTGGACGGAGATATTTTGTAAAATGAAGGTCATGTGGACAGATTTTTATATTAAAACGGAGGAGAAAAATATAAACATTCAAAAACATCCATACAAATGTGGACAGCCTGAGACTAACTTATGGGCAGACTGTGTGACAAGAGAGACTGCAAAGACTGAAAGAGACGATGACGATGGTCAGAGTTAGGGATAGCTGGTGATGAAACTGAGAACATGGCATTTCTTTTTACCTTTACATATTTAGCTTTTTTCCCCTTCCAGCGATAAATCCAGAGTCTCTCCAAAGTTTTTGTTGTCCAAGAACTGAAAAGATCTTCTGGATTTGGTAAAACTGTGTTCCTTAAACTAATAGTTGGGATGAAGATCTAAATTTAAAGAACTAGAGGTATTTTGAGAGTCTTTTTTTCAACGCCACAGCAGACAAGGAGGAGATGGGTTGTGTTTTCGGCCTACTTATTCTTTTTCTTCTTCTTGGTTGTTAAGCAGCCAGTACTGTTACGGTCTTGTGGGTCCTCCAGAGGAGCTCGAGAAACGGTTCCATTGTTGAGCCTCACCTGTCCGTTACTACCGCTGCCACCTGCCCTGTGGGCGGCACCAAAGGTCACCACTGTCCTCTTGGAGCCTCCGTTCATTCGTTTTGGACTCCTCGATGACGCAAAACCATCCGCACAGGTACTGACAGACGTGGACGAAGACGAGGAGGAGCAAGAAGAAGAAGAAGAAGAGGAGGAGGACGAGAGGTGGCGTGGGTACGGCGTGGGAGGTTTGCGGATCACTTTCGGAGATATTGAGGAGACCCTCGGAGGAGGTGGGGGAGGAGGGTGCTTTTTGGGCCTGCGTGGAGGCGACACCTTGCTGGCCACAATGAGGCCCTGGAGCTTATCCACCACCTCCACCAGCAGGTTGAGCGCCTGGGCGTTCTCCTCCACGCTGTCTGTGATCATCTCCGTCGCCGCCACCATCTTCTGGCCAAGACGGCACACGTCCTGAGTGCCGTGCCCGATGCTGCTGGACACCGTCTGGACGGAGGACCGGAGCTCCTCCACGCTGCACTGTTTGGGAAGCTCAGGATGTTGACGGAGCTTTGGTTGCTGTTGCGGTTGCTTCTGGCGTCCATTGTGGCGAGGAGCAGTAGAGTAGTGTGTCATCACGGGATGACTTAGAGGCTCTTCTTGGTGTTTGTTATGAGATCCAGTTTGACAGCCCGCGGTGGGGAGAGTGCTAACCCCCTGCTGCCGCGTGGAGCGATTAGGCGCGGGACCAGAAGGTGCCGTGTGGGCTCGAAGAGGGTTCATCCCGGTACAAGAGGAGCTCCTGCCGGGCGTAGGGATGTTCCTCGAGTGTCCCCCTGTAGCTCCCCTTTTGTACAAGACGGGAGAGTTGGGAAGGCTGAGACTGTACGCTGGCACTGGAGGAGGAGGGTAGGCGTAGTCATCGCTGCTCCCTCCGGTAGAGGAACGCTCCTCCCTCTTGTGATTGGCTTTCTCTGAAAATGAACCTCCATGTTGGGAGGCGGATGAAGACAAGAAAAAAGTGCCATCAGTAGGTGTTCTTGGACCGGAGGAACCCCTTTTTTTTCTTGTGTCCGCCCCGTCAGAACTAGGAACGATCATAGTTCTTAGAACACCGTTCTGAGGAACTTTTGTTCGCTCCTGTTTCAGAGTAAGTACTCAAGAGTGACGCAAGTGTACTGTGATTGGTCGAACACAGCCAATGCAGCACTGTGTAAACAACAGGCAACACAAACAGAAGAATACACAGACAAATGGACCGACAGCGAAGTCCAGGCTTTACTAAACATATATGCGACGGAGGAAATACGACGTGATTTTGACTTGTCAAAACAAAAAGCCAGCTGGCTTAAAGATACGAAAGCTACAAAAATAACGGACACAGCGCTGAAAAAACGCAAATATAGCTAGGTGAAACGCCAAGCAGAGAATGCTCGTTCCAAAACAAGTGAATCTGGGGTTTGCGTTCAGAGAGGCGGAGTTTGAATGTTGTGTTTACAAACAGTAAGCGACAGTTCCTGCATCGTATGCCTTTAACGTGAATGCAAACAGAAAAGAAGTCCTTGAAGGTTATCGGGGGAACTCCCCAGTGGGAAGTTCCTCTCAGGGAGTCCACAGAACTGTTTAGTCTGAAAAAGCATATTAAAACAGAACAGCAGTGCAGGAAAAAGTAGAAAAAAGTAGCTGAATGATGGTAAAATGAACAAGACAGATGATGACTCTGTGAAGACTGATGGACGGTGAGGATAATACGTCTGTGAGTTGAAAGATACACAACATCTATGAACTAATAGATGAACCGGCTGTTGCCGTCCAACGCTAGATGGACCAAAAGATGGATTTTCCGACAAAGGAAATGAGCAAATGAATGAATGAATGAATGAAGGGATGAAGGGATGGATGGATGGATGGACCGAGTAATGTACAGTATTAGAAAATATTGGGCCCGTATTTATCAAGCATCAGCAGAGGACATCAGTCCTCTGCTGATGTGTAGGAGAGCACACCTGTTGGTTGTGACTATGAGCTTATTAAAAAATTACATAATGTTTTGACAGGCCATGTGTGGGATAACATTTTGGTCGCCTAAAAATGTCTTGATTAGCTTTATACTAAAAGATGCTCTAAGGCTACATCCACGTTGCTACGTTTTCGTTTTAAAATGCATATCTTTTGCTACGTTTACGCCTCGCGTACACATTACTTCGAGGTTTTGAACTCCTAAAACAGAGACGTTTGGAAAAGCTGCTCTGTCCGTTTT
Source organism: Heterobranchus longifilis (assembly GCA_028570985.1). Lineage (NCBI taxonomy): Eukaryota > Metazoa > Chordata > Actinopteri > Siluriformes > Clariidae > Heterobranchus > Heterobranchus longifilis. Next base: position 4,204 of record JAOVVB010189962.1, on the reverse strand, counting down.
AGTTGTGTGTTGTGTGTAGTTGTGTTGTAGTGTGAACGGGCGAATACGGAGAACTTTGGAAACTACGACGCAGACACCCACATCAGTCAGTCTTATCAGTTAGATAGGTCTCCTTTCCCGTTGCCATGGCTACATCTGCTGATAGATAATGCTCCCGCTCTAATATGTCGCTGTATTTGTTTGTTTTCCGCCACCTTTACCGTCTCTTACTTTCAGTCACAGTTCCACAACGTTTGTTTCACTCCAAACAAAGAAATCTCTGCTCTTACTTTTCACCATTGCTGTTCTGCCTCCATAGCATTTTCTGTTGTTGTTATTATTATTATTATTAGTTCTTATAATACATCCATGGATTTCAGCCGCTGAATAGACATCTACTTCCTGTTTAAACCGGTATGCACATGCCCAGTGTACGTGTCTGGTCATGTGAGTCTTCAGTTGTTTTAATATGGACGGAGATTATTTCTGATACGATGCTAAAATGCTTGTGTGAATTGAAATCGTTTTAAAACGCCGGTTTAACATGAAAACGTGATGTAGATGTAGCTTAAGGAGTCGGTTGTTCATTTTGAAATACAGAAGCACCTTGCTAACCAAGCTAGCTAGCCATAGCATTAGCTGGTAACTTAGCATCAGCTTCCTGAGCTCCACCCTCTTGCCAAATATGGTCACTTCTTCTGGCTCTAAAAAACCAAGATGGCGACGGCCAAAATGCCAAACTTCAGGCTTGTCGAAATGGTAGTCCACAAACGCAACATGTATACTTTACACATGGATAATTGAAATCAAACACAAAAAAGGGCAAATTGCACTCACACAAATTGTGCGACTTTGCGCTGTAATATCATTAGTGCAATATCTTTTGTGAATCGGATTCTGAGACGGGGCACACGCAATTTATGCATGGTGCATAAATAACACATTTATTCATGGTGTTATCTGCGGCTGCAATCCATTCTTTGTGAATTTGCCACTCAGTGTGCTTCCTGATAAACACGCCCCCTGCTGGATGAACTCGTTCTTCACGGACGCTCCTTCTGTGATTGAACGTCTTGATGACGGATCACACAAAGAATGAGTGAATGAAAAAAATGGACGGATGATTGGTGATTGCATTGATCTGACACTCCTCCTCTTACCAGTGCAGGGGGCGGGACTAAAGACAGAGGGAGCTGATTGGTTGAGCCCTTTCTTCCAAAGCTCCGCGGTTTGCGGACACAAACAGCAGCTTCCTGTTGACTGGTAGCGAGGAAGAAAGGGGCGTGACCGTCCTCCCCGGGGGAGGGGCAAAGGCCAGGCTTCACTTTCCGTCGCTCTGAGCTCCTCCCCCGACCACGCCCTCCTCGCCGGGACGAGGCGGTCCAGCGTGAGGCGACGGAGGCTGCTCCAACGACTACGAATTACTCCTCCTCCTCCGTCTCCTATACTTCCTCTGCGCTCTTCTCCGTTCTTGGTGAACAAAAGATAAAAATATCTCTTCTCATAGCTTAAAATTAAAAGAATTATCTGTAAGGCCGTTATAGATCAATAACTCTTTCATCCCTCAGCCAAATTACTACAATGACTGAGTAGATTCTAAATTCTGAATCTGGTAGGTGCGACACATTTACCACTACGAAGGGCCCTTTCACACCTGCCTCGTTTGGGCCGGACTTTCGGATTTTTCAGTTTGATCCGAACCAAAATTAAAGAACCTCCCCCGGACCAGCCGAACCTTGGTCCGACCAAAAGAGGTGGTCTCGGTCCGGATCAAACTGGACCATGGTTCGGTTTGCTTCTAGTGTGAAAGCACTTTTTGGATGGTTCAGACTTTTGGACCAATTACAGGAAGTTCTGGCAGGTTATCCTCCGCTACGTCATGTTAAAGAGCAGAGAAGCTCCTACATGGATTAATGTAGTGCTGATTGTGTGCAGAGAGTGAGTGTTCGAGTGAAGAGAGAGAGAGAGAGTGCGCTGAGAGCAGACAGCTGTCAGTGATCGGAGCAGAGAAATTATTAGCAGTAAAGTTGTTAAGTGGTCGTAAATGCACAGTGTAGGTTTCAGTGTGTCTCTGAATAAACTCTGCAGCTCCTGCAGATCAAAGTTAAGTTCCTGTGTTGCTTTTCAACAACGCAACAAAACAAAATGAGCCGCAGTAACGTGAGACGCAGCTCACACAGGTGATGACGACAGGACGTTAAGTACGTCATTTATAGTTCTTTCATGTGCTCCCTTAACTGAAACCAAAACTAACCGGATCAAATGTAGACAATGTAACAGAAACGTGAACCTTGGTCCGGACTTTCAGGTGTGAAAAGGCCCTTAGATACTATAATCATGCAAAGTACTACTCATCATGTGTTTTACACACAGATTCTCACCAGCGGCTGATTGTTCTTCACCAGACAAACGATCCTCATGGCCTCCTCATCCTCAGGCATCTCGTCAGGCAGAGGGGGTAAGACAGGTCCGTAGTCTGACTGCGCTACGCTGTCGTGGGATGATAGGAGGGCCTGAGAGACAGACAGGAAGCAGGTGTTATAACAGAGCATCAAATATGAGTTTTGCAAGAGCTGGAGAGATGAGGAGTACACACCTGGAAGTGTGGTGATCTGAGGAGGCTGCAGAGCTCTCTGGCTTCAGCTGACGGACGGTGGACCTTCTTTACTGCAGTCATTATCTGATGGACAGACAGGCAGACAGACAGACAGACAGACAGACAGACAGGATGCTCACACACTTAGCAAAAGACACCATATTAGATTTAAACCACACAGGGCCTTGTGCCAGACCTGCAATCCTGCAGTTGCTGGGTTTTCTGTTCTTGACCAACATGCTTCTAAAATGAGATTCCTGTCTCCATCAGTTCTTGAAATCCCTGCAGCGTGTGAAGGCAGCAGGGCGGGTGTGTTGATAACTCTGTGACCATTAACTATGTTTACCTTCATTAAATCACCTGGAAACGACACCAGACTCTCCACACATCAGACTGCTACAGGAGGCCTATAACATACACAGGACAGTCATTTCTGAAGACACATTTGCTGCCATTTGTCGTGGCCCTCTGTGTCTCTGTATGAGACGCACCGGGCTGTCAAACAACTCCAGTGTAAACACATCTGCAGGGAGATTAGACGCTCATGTGGCGTGTATTTAGAGCGAGAAAAGGTGTGTTTGGGGCGGAGGGGTGGTGGATGGATCACACAAACACAGGACCTTCACCCAAGAGACCGCTGTCCGTGTCCTGTTTGAAACCAGAACTAAACGTCACAGAGCCTCACTCACCAACAGTTCTTAAGAAGGAATTTCTTCTTAAAACTGAAGATTCTGACATTCACTAATGTTTTCTTGTCTGGGATTTTATTCTTTGGTAAGAACAAAATCAACACACACTCAGGAGCACTGACGTCTGCAAAATAATGAGTTACTGTGCTATAAAATGTCAGAACATAGTGAAAGGTGATGTCTTTAAATGTCTTATTTTGTCCAAAACCCAAAGATATTCAGTTTAAAGTTTGAGAGCAGGAAAACAGCATTTTCTGACATTTTTGCATGAAAAATTATGATTAGTTGATTATCAAAATAGTTGGCGATTATTTTTCTGTTGACCAACTAATCGATTAGTCGACTAATCGTTGCAGCTCTACGACTGATGTTTTTTATGTTGGAGTCTGGTCCTTCCTCCTCTTTAGATTTAGATTTTGGCATTTTTGACTTAATTCTCTCAACTTGTCTTTTCTTTTTTGTGTGTTTGCACACGGCACTGCAGTCTTATGCCCTTATATGGGCATTGGCGGGCGTTAACCTGCTAATTAGGATCAACTGGCACGACCTTTGAATTTAGAGGAAATGTGATTCATCGTTATAAGAACAAAGACATGAACAATTCTGCAGTTTAAGAACGTGTCATGAATCCCACTTAGACTTTTCTTAAGAACAAATTTAAGAAAAAAGTTGAATGTTGACAAAGTGGTTTTGTTGCCTAAATATAAAGTAGTTTTGTTTGTATTCACAATGTAAACCATGTAAAAACTGCGACTGTGAGCGTCAGATTTTCAAGCAACTCTGAAGGTCATATTGTTGCCATATGTGACGAGTTGGGAATGAGACCGGGCTGTTCTTTCTGTTCTTTGGACAGAAACATGAGCATGCTAATCCCTGTGTGTGTGTGTGTGTGTGTGTGTGTGTGTGTGTGTGTGTGTGTGTGTGTGTGTGTGTGTGTGTG
>JAOVVB010189953.1:0-7500 GCA_028570985.1 Heterobranchus longifilis | reverse complement strand
GTTAATTGTTGAGTTTATAAATTGTTCTGTACTGTTATTGTTATGCATTGAATATAATATATATCCATAAAATATATTACTAAAGCTGGAGATATACTTGCCGTTTAACCACCGATTTGCGTAGACGTCGCATTAACGGACAAACGGATACATGAGACAGTGTCATGCGTTCATGTATGCCTAGTGGAAAAGTATATCTCCAGTTTTAGTCAGGGGTCATCAGTTTACTCAATGATAGAAAAGGGGTCCCTTAAGAAAACAGGTTGGGAACCACTGCCCTAGGGCACCACATTGTGTTAATCCGGGCCTGGTACCCATATTTCATATTTAAATGTTTGTTGTCTGAATTAAGCAATAACTGAGTCAGATTTCTCCCAGAATGATGCTGTGAATGAAATAGGATTTCTGAATTATATAACTATTGACTATAATGTCAATATACTGTACATATCAGGTGATTAAACAGATTTTTTGGGGGCAGCATCTTTACCTTGACCTGCATGTTGGGCTGAAACCCGTCCAGCTGGTTGAGCAGCTCCAGCATGGTCCTCTGCACCTCTCTGTCTCCAGCCTTCTCGCTGTCAAACCTCTTGGTCCCGATGGCGTCCAGCTCATCGATGAAGATGATGGATGGGGCTTTTTCTTTGGCCAGGGCGAAGGCATCTCTCACCAGCTTGGCTCCATCTCCGATGAACATCTGCACCAGCTGTGGGCCGGCCAGCTTCAGGAAGGTGGCCTTGGTCTGAGCGGCGCAGGCCCTGGCCAGGAGGGTCTTCCCGGTGCCAGGTGGTCCGTACATCAGGACCCCTTTGGGCGGCTGGATGCCAAGGTTCTCAAACTTCTCCTTGTGGTTCATGGGCAGCACGATGGCCTCCACCAGCTCCTGGATCTGCTTGTCCAGCCCTCCTATGTCGCTGTACTGCTCTGTGGGGCGCTCATCCACCTCCATGGCCTTGACTCTGGAGTCATACTCGGTGGGTAAGGTCTCCAGGATCAGGTAGGAGTCCTTGTTGACACCCACCAGGTCTCCTGGCTTCAGCTTCTCCGCGTCCACAAGCCCGATCACGGGCAGGAAGTAGGTCTGTCGAGTGGCGGTCTTAATGACGGCGCATTTTCCTTTCCTCTGAGAGTCCAGGTCCACATTAGCCCCGTCCTCCTCCTGGTCGTTGGGGTCCACGTCCAGCAGCTCGATCACATTAGACACCAGGTACGGCAGCGTTTTGTTCACCTTTATCTTCTCCGTGTTTTCTTTGATTTTATCCTTCATAGCCTGCAGCTCGTGGGTCACCCTCAGCACCTCGCTCTTCATAATCTTTATCTCGCTGTCGAGGAGACGAGTTCGCTGAACTATCTCCTCTGTGGACATTTTTAACACTTCTTCACCGATTCCATCCTCCACTTCGTCCCAAACTGATTTGTCACTCAGCGACGCCATCTTTGCTCTGTCTGTGGTGAACTGTGACACAGCGGAAATTAAAGAAAACTTCTACTTCCGGTGGGATGTAAAATAAATAAATACATATATTTTTTATTTTTTTTTATTTTGTGTGTAATAATAATTTGATTATGGGTAAATTGTATATACACAATTCAGATTTAAAAAAAAGTTGCTCCAAGTTTTCTGTCATTTAAAAATGACTTGAAAATCGTCTTTCAATCCTTAACAAAACTGAAAAAGAAATGTACTTGCGTGAAACCCAAAGACCCAGTCTATGGTTAAGCCCCCTTAAAGTTAAACTGATTATTATTATTATTTTATTTATTTTTTAACATGATGTTAAAAAAAAAAAAAAAAAAGGTTCTACTTCCGGAAGTAGCCGACACGAGCGCCTAAGCACAAGACCGAGGATGAAACGAGCCTGCAGCTGAATTAATGTAGTTCGTGTGCTGGTTTGAACTGCGAGGGTGTGAGTGTAAGTTGACAGACAATATATTGAGGTGCACTGGCAACTGTCAAAGTTATTTGCGATTCTTTATAGCACACATTGCTTGGCTTTCACAAACGTCTGTGTTAGCTAGTGTTGCTAATGTTAGCTCTGGGGCTAACTTCAGCTAGCCAGTGTGTTGATATGTTTCATTTTGGAGGCTGTCAAGACATCCTGCTAGAAGACTAACGTTACTTAGGTATAGACACATTTGTCACCCATATTTTGCACACTAAACTATTTAAAGGACACAACGCATTAGGGCCAACGTGAATGAACAAGTTAAACTAACGTTAAAGCTAAATGTAGTGATTAGCAGGTAGTGAATGTATTGTGTTCGCGCCACCGCAGCAGCTGCACAAAAAGTCTTTACTCAATTTTGATGCACGGTGCTAAATAATAACCAGTATTAAAGTGTTTGTCTGAGTGAACCTTTATTCTGTCCATCTTTTCAGGCACGACATAGCTGCGAGGGAGAAGAAACAAGTAGAGGGTGTTTCTGCAGAGTCCAGTCCCCTGTGGTTGTTGGTGTTTTCTATTGTAATATAGACTCTAGACGCACAGCTTTGAGGCACCTGCTGGGTAAAGTTACTGCCTGCTCTTGGGTGGCAGTGAACTAACGTGAGGAGCTAAAGAGATGGACCAGAACAACAGTATAACACCCTTCCAGGGGTTGGCGTCCCCTCAGGTAACACCAGCTCCAAATATTTTGTGGTTTAGACATTTTTAAATGCACTTGCCTAGTTCTCACCAGCGCAAGCTTTCAGGCTCCTAGCTGTAGCTAGCTGCCCAGCACATCCAGTACCAGCTTGATCCTGCTACATGTTAGCTTCCATCCTGCAGCTTTAGCATTGTGGCATATTTGTATTTATATTTAGTGACAATGTTTACTGTGCAGGAGAGGAAGTGTGATGCTCACATAACCCAGTGAAATGGGCTTAGGGAGTAACTTTGTCGCTGGAGACCCAGCAGTTGTTATATTATGTAACATACAAGAATTATATCAATGATATATTTGAGGTGAGCCGCAATCTGGGGCTGTATGCATAACCAAGGTATAGCTTCACATCTTTCAAGTTTACAAGTTGAAATGCACGCACAGCTTGCAACAGATGATTGCACCCCCTATTAAAAACAATTTCTGGTATTGCCATTTCATTTAATGAAATGCTTGAAAATAGCAAGCCAACTTAAACATGTCACTACAATGATTTGAAACAGATTTTAAATCCGCTCTAAATTCAGGGCCAAGAGTACTACTATTACCTTCACAGGTTAGAAACATAACTGTGTAGCTATGACAACATTTTGAACTTACAAAATCAACTCATATACCAGTTGTATTTATATATTCATTTTATTTATGTAAAGAAGTGAGGCAAAGTGAAAAACATTGTGACTGGTGAACTTTTGCATTATCATTTGTCCGCTCCTAGTGTGGCTTTTCTGCTCAATCCCAACACTGTTTTTTTGGTGTTGTGTCCTTTCTGCAGGGGGCCATGACCCCAGGCATGCCAATCTTCAGTCCCATGATGCCATATGGCTCAGGCCTGACACCCCAGCCCGTCCAGAACACCAACAGTTTGTCGATACTGGAGGAACAGCAGAGGCAACAACAGCAGCAACAGGCACAGCAGGCAAACGCAGGTACAATGCACACTACTGTCGTATTCCTCTCCATCTTTTCTCAGCTGTATGAGGGGTCCTCCCCATTTATTCAGAAAAAAAAGAAGTCTGAACCGTAGTGGAAGTATATCATCGATTCATATCCGAGAGAAAAAATATGTTCTTTGTTCTCCAGGCCTTCCTGGAACGTCGGGGCAGACCCCTCAGCTTTATCATTCCCAGACGGTTGCAGGCACGACCACCACGGCGCTGCCAGGGAACACCCCGCTCTACAACACCCCGCTGACCCCCATGACCCCTATCACACCGGCCACACCGGCCTCGGAGAGCTCTGGAATAGTACCACAGCTACAGTATGTTTCATTCAGATTATGCCACTTGTATCAATCACACTTGGAAAACATCTAGCTAATACACACACTTTCCCTTATGTTATGTTACCTTAGTCAGTTATAACTGTTCAAGTTCAGCTTGAACATTGCATGCAAGAACTAAAATTGTGCACAAAGTGAATACAAATGTATTTGGACCCGAAACATAAATGTAGAGACTATCTCAGGCTGTCCTGTGTCATTTCTGCTTAGTCTAAATTGCCATTATTTCCTCACACTTTAACTTGTTTTGGAGCTACTGACTGAAATATTTCCCCTTTACGTCTCTTACTTTTAGAAACATAGTATCTACTGTAAATCTGGGCTGTAAACTGGACTTGAAGACCATTGCCCTGAGAGCCAGGAATGCAGAGTACAACCCAAAGGTGAGACTGCCGCACGTTACTATGATTGGCTCCATGTTGCTCAACACTGTGACTTTTTTTAGTGGTGGCGTTTAAAGGAAAATTCCTGTTTATTTCAACCTGCTGTATTTGCTCATAAATGTTGCTCTTGTGGCTCTGTGGGTCATGCTAACTTTGCATTTGCCACCTCCATTGTAGAGATGCAGGGAAATGTGGATTTGTGCAAAACAACAAATAGGGATCTACACCCGAGTCAACGTGCATGTCAGTTTGTTTACACGTGTGATTCTCTCAGCCACCATTGTAATTTTGGGTCATAGTGTGTCCAGCAAAATGTATAACCAGATACCAATAATTATAGACATTTTGACTTGTCATAGCAGGAAAAGAACAGGTAATATTAATTTAATCAACGAGCCTCGACAATGAGCCAGCATGCACAATACCAGGACCCTGAAACTAGCTCACCTAAATGGAATTCAGTCATATATAATGTTATTAATTACCTGTGATTTTCCTGCAATATGTCAAAATGTCTGCTGTGAAAAAGGTCCATTGTGCATGCTGGCTCACTGACCTGTCCTAGGAGGTGACGAGTGCAAAGTTAGCATGACCCATAGAGTCACAATAACCACATTTATGGGAAATCCATCAGGTTACAAGGAATGACTCATGATCCCCTGATCTTTCCTCTAAGTACCATCATCATCACACCAACATTTACTGTTATACACAAGAAATACCAAAACTGAATGGTCAAAATGTTGCTATAAACTATACTTTATATATTTATGCTAAACACCCCACACAACTACATTTATGTGGCAGCACTGCTGGCTGTATATTATATTTTTTTTATTCCTGCTCGCTCCATTTCTTGTAGCGTTTTGCTGCGGTCATCATGAGAATACGAGAGCCCAGGACCACTGCTCTCATCTTCAGCTCCGGGAAGATGGTCTGCACTGGAGCCAAGAGGTCAGAATAACAGATTTTTGCTGACCTTTAATGTGCTGAAGTTCATAATTAAAAATCCAAGATTTATTTTACAGTAGTGATGTCTCTAGTAGGGATGCTCGCCTTGCCCTGTCTTTCAATAAAATGTTCTCTCACTTCTTCTCTTATCCACTGATAACATTTTACTTTTCCTATAATCCTCCTCACACGGACCTTCTCTCTAGTGAGGAGCAGTCGAGGTTAGCCGCCAGAAAATACGCTCGTGTGGTGCAGAAGCTCGGTTTTCCGGCTAAGTTCCTGGACTTCAAGATTCAGAACATGGTGGGAAGCTGCGACGTGAAGTTCCCCATTCGGCTGGAAGGATTGGTCCTCACACATCAGCAGTTTAGCAGGTAATTTCTGTTTGTTTTGTGTCTTGTGCAGCTGAAATCCATGGTCACTCATTTCTGCTTTTTTTTTGAAAGCACCTGCATATGATGGCTGCGTCGCGAGAACAGAGTTGTGCCACAGAATAAAAGTTTTTCTCAACTTGAATTTGATTTATTTTAATGAGCTAATACTTGTAATGAATAATTAAAACAAAGTCATTTGTATGTTTCAGCTATGAACCGGAGCTGTTTCCAGGACTGATTTACAGAATGATCAAACCCAGAATTGTCCTGCTCATCTTTGTTTCTGGGAAAGTCGTACTCACGGGTGAGTCCTGCTCCTCTTCACTCATTATTAGTTATGATCTGAAGTTACGCTGTGTCCTAATCGCAGCCTTGTTGGAGGAGAAGTTAATGTTGGTTAGTGTGATTGAGCTTCTCATTTGTAGTTGTAACCAGCTTTGTGCTGCTCTTTCTGGGGTCACGGTACATTAAAAACTGATGGTTTGAGTTTTTTTGGCCAGTTGATGTGACAGATAATTTCCTCTTTAGTCCTTGGTAAACATGGTCACTCTTCAGATCACACAAACAGCTGCACTGATGCAGGATACTGATATCAATATTTTAGAGTTTAAGTCCTTAAGCTGAATTTTCACAGGCAGCTGAGAAAAGTCGAGCGGTAGCCAATGAGAGGCCAGACTCGCAGACATGCCTCCAATATATTCTCCCGTGTATACACACACGCTATATTTAAAAGTCCGGCTAGCCAGTTAGTTCTCTGTGACTGGAATGTATGCGAAGGCTAATGTGAAATTCAGATGTCTCAAATGGAAAAACGATTGTATTTTCATGAGTGGGACAAACGTTAACTTACCTCTACTTAACGCAGGCCCACCTTTTGTAGATAAAATATTTTCAAGCCCCTCTGCAATGCACCCACATAACACACTTAGACACGTGCTTTGCTTGCAAACTTAACTTCTATACAAATTATTTGAAACTTTGCCTGTAATTAATACAGAACTGCAACTTCAGTGTTCCAATTTTTATGCCTCGTCATATTTTCTTGTCTTTGTTTTGGTAGTTGGGTGAAGATCCATTGTCTTCTTTACATTTACCTGGCAGTCCTATCACAAACATATCCATGTTTTACTATATTGCAGCAGAACCATGCATCATTTATTTATATTTAGGCACGTCACGCCCCCCCGTTATCACTCTGGGCCCCTCCTATCGGTCCCGCCCCCCAGTTTAGGAACCACTGACTTAACGTCACGCCAGCTGTTGGTCGATGCTAACTATTGTTAGCCACAACAAATTGTTTGCGAAAAGTGTACACCAAAACAATTTCTTGTAACTTATCAGCAATGCTGAGTATCAAGCTCTTCACACAACCTACAATAGAACTTTAATTAGAAATGGAAAAAATAATCCAGAACGTGATGTTAATGGGTATAATAACGGCTTCTGTCAGTTAATGACATCCGTGTTGTTTTTGTTTTTTAAGGTGCCAAGGTGAGAGCAGAGATCTACGAAGCGTTTGAAAACATCTATCCCATTCTGAAAGGCTTCCGCAAGACAACGTAGAACCTGCAGCTCCTTCTTTTACCTTCGATCTCCCCTAACCCGACTCTTTGTACTGATTTGTTTTAAATTCACAAGAAGCGTCATCTATATGTTGACCTCTACATGTGGACTGCTGTAAGGGCTGTTGTACAGGGATGTGAGTTGTCTTTTTGGGTTTTCTTTTCGCTCCAGTGTTAAAGATTTTTTTTTTTTTTTTTTTTTTGGAAAAACAGGATTTTTTTTTTTTTTTTTTTTTTGTCTATTGATAGCACAGCTGAAGGTAAACAGGAATGGGGCGAGACAGAGAGAGAGAGAGAGAGAGAGA
>JAOVVB010189943.1:0-11077 GCA_028570985.1 Heterobranchus longifilis | reverse complement strand
ATTTAAAAAAAAAAAAAGAATGACAGTTACATTAAAGAGCAGTTTTGTACCTGACGTGTCTTTCGCGATATGTCGCAGTCTTTCGTGGTTTATTGTACAAGTTCATATTGCGATGACGATAAAAAAACGATATATTGTGCAGCCCTAGTAGTAATTATATTATTGTATTCATCATTAGAAAAAAAAAAATACCTGCAATATATTATGAAAGCAAAGCATTGTGTTACAAATAAAAGTATCAAAATCGATACAGCAGAACTAAAGATTTAGTCTTTTTTTTTATTCCATGCATTCTTTTCCCTTTTTCAAAATCGGACGGCTAAATTACCCACAATGCACCCAACAGTTCGGTCAGAGATTTGGTTGTGTTACGCTAGTAGCGACTAATGTAGCCTCAAGCAGAGATGAGTAGCAACTACAGAGGTCTCACTTCTTCTAACTCCATGCCCCCGGATTGTTTTAATTTTCATATTTGACGCTGACTCCAGTGACATCACTTTTTGCTATTTATCAGCTATTTTTCACATAGGCCTACAGGTATATGCACTACCTGTAAACAGACTCTGATGTGTGAAAATGGCACAGAGAAACCAAAGCCACACATTTAATGAGTGAGGTAATTGTTTTAATCATCATCTAGTCATCGCTGATAACAAGACGCATCGGGATCTGTCTGATTCAGCTCAGCAGGCGATTGATTGATCACCACCTCCACAAACTAATTTCCTTGAGGAATAAAATACGCCAACATTCAAGGTAAATAATTTAATATACAGGACAGTCATGTAGACCCATCATGAGCAGTAATCATCAGTCATCATCAGCCTTCAGATTTTTGAATAAAGGCATTATCGGTAGTCTTGACACATCAGTATGCTCTGTATGAATTATCATAATTGGGCCATCAAAGAGCATCTAATGCAGCTTTCAAGTGAGTCATTCGAAATTACTTATGCACAAACATAACACCGTGCAATGTTGGTGACTGAACCTGTCAAAGTTTTCACATGCACTTTTGATCAGAGCCCCTTTGTCATTAAACAAATACAACTTGTGTACAGACATTTGCCCCTTCTTAATTCAGTACAAGTGTATTAATATACAGTACAGTATTTCCACCTTTACTGACAATTAGTGAGGCTCACAACCAGTTACAATAAAGCCAACATCTTGTGTCAGTAATGTCATGGATTGTTATGATTACTATTAATAATTAATGTTTGTATCTTATGCTACTTTGCTTTATGTGATTAAACTCAACAAGTACGTCGTCAAATAGATTATGGCACTAAAGTTTAGAATGAAGCTTGGAGAGGTGCCATCTTCACAGGAGAGTAAAATACTATAACCAAATAGGCAGATTAAGAAATAATATACTGAACAATATAATTAGTGCTTCTGCAGATTTTTAATATTAAATTTGCAAAAGCATAACCATCATTGTAATCAAATCATTAAGTAATATTATATAATTGCTCGGCAATAATCAGTTTTGGCTAAATTCATTTAGCAATTTAAAGGATGACGCCAATGGGTAATTGCCTAATTACAGTAATTGTGCAATAATGTAATTGCTTGTTATGCTAAAACACAAACTGACGTCTAAGAAGCCGATAAGATTACTCGTCACACCGAGTGTTCTCTAGCAGGCTGGTCTTATTCCCTGTCTGTAGCAATGACTACAACAGTTAATGCACTGTAATTCGTACATAACCCACTTAATTGTGATACATGAGGCCCAGGTTTAAAAGACACAATCTCGGTGGGCGGGGGGTAGGTGGTTGGCTCGATCACACACATGACGATCACCCAGGAGACCAGAGTTCGAGCCTGTGTGTATCACGGGACTGGCACATGTATAAAACAGAACATGGAAGTAGGGATTTTAATGCAATCCCTGTGGTTTTTTTATACCAAGTTGTTTTGTTGCCTAATCGAATTAGTCCCGTTTCACACCGTTAATCGTGATGTTAGTGACGTGTACATGTATTTAAAATGGAACACGTATTATATCGTGCATACATCTTAATATTCATTATGCAACACGTTTATGAGAATGTCTCTAGATGCTGGATGGAGGACACTTCTGGGAGTTCACGTTATATTATATATAAGGGCCATCATTTATACTGGAATGGTAAGATTATACAATGAACAAATGGGATCAAACAACCAAAGAAACATGACTTTAACATTTCCCAACTTTCACACACACTAAGTGTAGCAAGTAATTTACAATGTTTATAATTACCACGTTTATGCAAGTTGATGCATCTGCTAATTCGTGGTGCACTTCATGTGTGTTTCTTGATGAAGTAACAATAATTGGATTCTGGCTTTCCTGTTGCAAATTATCACCAGTTTTCTGTTAGCTCTCGGTGCTGACAGCTTGTTCTTAGTTCTGAGATGTCACTCGGTGCAGAGCTTCAGCTAAGTATTCTGCAGAGAAACAAAGTAAGATCATGAACCCATTACACTGCAGGTGTGTCAGCCAGTCAACCTCAGAACATTTATCTTTTGGTTTCTGTCCAAGCTCTTGCTGGGCACACACACACACACACACACACACACACACACACACACACACACTGCATAGCGATTTCAACTGTGCTGTTATCGGCTTTAACAAACCTGTTCCTGATCCTGTCGTTTGTACCTCGCAGTATTTGGGCTTTTCACACAGTAAGCCACTTCTCTCTTTTCCATTTTTTTTTTTTTTTAATCAGTGTGCCATGAAAACACCACAGCAGTAACCAAGAAGAGTACAATTTGAGCAACAAGCAGTGGTTGGTCATGATGCGGTAGTGTGGAGGACTGGAGGTCAGGAGGCACGCTGCAGTTGAAAGAGACGGGTTTTCAGCCTCTGTCAGCAAATGGACACAGAATCCGTCAAACTGACTGAAAGGAAAGAAGAAACAGACCGGAGTGAAGGGTTGAATAATGGTCTGGAGGTAGTAGAGTGCTGGGATAGGTTACTAAGGTCATTGCTTGCTGTTATGGTGGCTGGTTGATCTACAATGAAGAACACACCTCACTATACAATGCAGCTGAATTACATAATCCAATAACAACACAGAATACAGCTACAAGAATAACCAGAGTTTTGAGTCAGCATCTGTTTGACACAGTCTAAAGAAACATTTCTATGCTGTTTGAATTGCTTTATATTTCAAGGGTGTTATTGTGTCCACCTTGTTCTGTTGGGCTGGATGCTGTGAACAGTAGGGACAATACTTCCAGCAGGGTTCCTGTACCATGTGCACAAGTGGCTATCTAAAGGAAGAGAGCACCTTCTGGAAATAGAAAGTGGGGATGTGTCAACGTCCTAGTGTATCTGATTATTTTACTGCTCATTGTGTTGAGGGTTGAGCCGCCTGGAGCCTCAACATGCATTGAGCAAGAGGCGGGGAATACACTTTATTAATATTAAATGTAGATCTTAAATTTCTCTTGGCTTCATGTTTCTGCCTTACAGCATTTATTTTAATGCCTAAATATGCACACGATATCTCATTAAATCTGAAGCAAATTACGACCTTGTGCTAAAGCACAACAGTGTCCGTTTCTCACTGCAAAAGTGAGGTGTGAGAATGTGCTCTACTTTTCTCATTCCTAAAACTCTTCAAGCCTCATTAACTACGAAAACAAGCCAACTAGCTGCTGTGAATGGTTTGTAGCATTTGCTCGAGCCAAGAAACGGCTCTGTACCTCGCGGAGGGAGACGGAGTCCCTGCTGGAGCAGGCAATCACTGAGGCAGACGATAATGGGA
The DNA here is from genome assembly GCA_028570985.1 of Heterobranchus longifilis. Classification (NCBI taxonomy): domain Eukaryota; kingdom Metazoa; phylum Chordata; class Actinopteri; order Siluriformes; family Clariidae; genus Heterobranchus; species Heterobranchus longifilis. The sequence continues at coordinate 7,307 of JAOVVB010189943.1, read as the reverse complement.
AAAAAGTTTCATGTTTTTGGTGTGAGTGCTAAGGTTTATAGTTCACTGCAGTAAAAGTACAGTATGTGATGTGTGTGTTGTTAACTCTGCGTCAAACATTCACACATTCATAGAATAACAATGATAAATATATCAATATTTTAGGTCATTTTAAGCTTGATTATACAGAACCAATACTACTATAGGTCTACAACCATACTGGTGGCTTTGTGGGGCTGTACTTAGAAGTTGTTTGAAACTAGAGAGCGCCAGTTATGACAACAAATTAAAAATGTGTAGTTCAATTTGCAAATTTAAGAAAATGTTTAAATATAAATTGGTTAATAAATATAAGACTTTATTATAATCTATACTATAATATTATGTATGGAGCTTCCAGAACTTTTCCTTCTTGTTTTTTGTGGAAATTGTTAGAGGACTGAAATAAATTATTACTACTTATTACTACAACACAGCTGTGTTTTGAGCTAAATGCTAACGTCAGCATGCAAATATGCTCACAGTGACGATGCTAACAGGTTTTGTCAGGTATAATGTTTACTATGTTCACCATCTTAGTTTAGCCAGTTTAACTAACTAATTAGCTAATCAACCAACCAACTAACCAACCAACCAACCAACCAACCAACCAACCAACCAACCAAACAACCAGCATAGATGTTGAGATATTTCACAGGATAAGTGAAAACTGTGACCAGCGGGTGTTGCTATAGAGGAAAAGTCAGGTGATCATCAAAGTCTTTAAATCTTCTGTGCACCATGAATACAGAATTTCATGGCAATCCATCCAATAGTTGTTGAGGTAGTTCAGTCTGGACCAAAGTGGTGAACTGGCAGAATGACCTGAGCCACGCCGCGAGCGTAAATAAAAACTGCTCTCGCGGCCTTGTTACCGACCTTTTCTCTTGAATTCAGAACTTCTAACATGGCCTGCTGACAAGTTAGAAGCTGACTCAACTTCGCAAAAATTGATAAACAAGTGCTGCTCTCTGGCAATCTCGTACCCACATACACATATCATGCTCATAAAAACATATCTCTCACCTGACATCACCACATTTGTCTTTTTAGGTACGTCTAAGAACATTCCCCTGTACCTCCAAGCAAAACATAATTCATACATAAATGTCCAAAACAGACAATCTCAGAGATAAACCTTAGAGAGCAGGCTAACAACTCTCGGTCTGAGTCAACAGTGCTCTTTGCCAGAATGCTTATTCCTCTGTTTCCTCTGTGGAGTTTGCAGGCTTACATCATGTTTACAGCCTAAGCAGGGAAAATTAAGATCCATTGCTTACTTCCAGTGTGTGTGATGCTAACATGCATAACCATTCAAAACAGTCCACTCTTGTGCTTTTTTATTTATATGCCTATAAACTACTTAAATCAAAAGTCCAAGTGAAGTCACATTCTAGTTTTCTCTGCAGCTGTATTGATGCATTTGCGGTTCCAGTTATCCAGCCAGCTCTGGTGAGAGATTGGTGAGAAGTCATAAAAATAGTGTTTGGTGGTGTAGGGAATGAGAAATGGGTCTGCATGGATAAGATGTAATGCACAAGAAAAATGAAACTCACCAAAGGTTAAACAGGCCAAAGAAATGTCATCAAAATGCCACTTAAACATGGTTTGGCCTTTTGGAGTCTTTCATCGCATCAAACTTTGTGCCAGCTGTGTGGCTGGAATATGAGAGAAAATGCAGCACGGTCTTCTGAAAAGGTCGATCAAGATCTGTTTTGGAATAAAACCTGGACTTTAAGATAAATCACAGAAGAATATATTTTGTGCATCAGAAAGCATGCATTTGAAGATTTAATTTGTCGTTGAAAGTAAAGAATAAGATTGTAATTAAATGATGGAAGGAGGGGAAATTAAATATAAATACCATTTTTCTAAAAAAAAAACGTGGATAACACAAGTTAAAATACACATAATTTAATTCTCCGAGAGGTTATGTTTCATGTCTTATTGTCAAGCTATTAATTAATGACAAATATAGAACATCAGAGGTGTGACTAATGGAAGATGGGTCCTTGCAGCTAGGCAACTGACTGAAAGGACTGCTTAAGTAAATGTTCGTAAATGGGATTATGCTGCCCACTCTCACTCAACTGGGCTCCTGCTTCATTTTCTGCACTTAAATTCATGACCTGCTCAGTGACGCTCTAAACACAAAGGTGTATGTTTGGCATCGGAAGTAGGGGCGAGGGCACAATAAAGTCAAGCCAAGCACAGCAAACAAACAAGCAGAGTGCTATTAAATAATGCTATTTACTGCATTTATTTACATTTATATCAATCTACCAAATAACATATTATGGTGAAATTGGTTATTGTACTTTTCATAATAATGGTAATATAACAAAAAAATAAATGTTTTATGTAAATTGCTACATTATTAATGCACTGACCTTGATTAAAATTGCATAGTTTCCTTGATAGGAAACAAATACTTTCTGATAAATACTTTTTCTAGCTTTACTGCAACTGCCACTGTGCTTTACTGGCTTATCTGAAAATCAAGGTTGCAGTTCTTTTTAAAACTGCCATTCATGACTGCAGCTTTCCTTTCAGACTAAATGCATATATATGTATTGTAAGACATGGTTACCGGTCTCCAAGATGGTGGCCATTTATTCGAAAGAAAATTGCTCGCCCCCGCACATAAGCAAAAAAGAAAAGAAAAAAAGAAAAGTTCCTACTTCTTGGTATCCTTCAGTGTTGTGCAGCCCAGTGCACGTGTACATTATAGGAACCTTCATGGATTAAAAATGCACAAAACTGAGAGTAATAATCTACCGTATTTGCAGTTAGATGTCAACAGTTTTACAGATATCTCTTTTGGCCACATTTGGGGAAAATGCCTTTTGGGCCACTGGGGATTTTTATTTATTTATTTATTTTTACTGCGATACTGTGGTTTGCCACTGGAACAAATTGGCATAAAGGCTCACTCCACCTCTCTTAATACATGCAGCCACAACAACCTCCAGCAGTAAGATAGGGCAAGGGGGAAATCTTTGAAAATTGGGGGTAAATATCCCTCCCATCCACAATAGAAACTATATACATTAAAATATTGGTTATAAGTGGTTATAAAAGCTCATACCCTACTAACTCGCTGTATAGCTGTTACTAACTTCAACCCCACTAATGTTCTCCCATTCAGCACAGTCCGTGCTAATTAATTTATGCCTGGCAGTCGTCCCCATAGCCTGCGGCCACCTTGGCTACACCTCACCTTCATTTCCCCTCGGTTACTAGACACAACAGGCGCTGAAAGTGGAGGATTTCACCCCTCCATTCTTGAGCCTCAGGCTGATGGGCCCTATTCACAACAAATAAGAGGATCAAACTGCAATGGGTGTGGGTGCAGTGCAGTCACACAGTACATTAGGAGGGAAAAGAGGACAGTGTATAAGCCTGTTTTCTCCCAAGATGGGTAAAATTTCTTGAAGCAGTTCAATTTGGTTTGACAATTTCGAGTGCTGTTTAAAAATAGCAACCTATTCTTCTCACCTCTTTTTGTATCTAAAATATCCTGATGTGCTTGATTGTTTCAGTGATGGACGTGTGTGATTATGTGAGTTCTTTATTGTGTTAATGGAGGTTCGGTGCAGTTATGTAGCAATTTGGAGGGACTGAAGCTTATCAGCCAATAACCATCTCATACTAATTTCAGCTTCAAACCGGCCTTAACTTTCCTCAGACTGTTTGTGTGCTAACTGACATTGAATCAGAGTTCAACAAAAGCTTTGGGATACAATAATGGTGGAATTTTTTAATTGCTTTGACAGTTACCTCTGATAACAGTATGAATTGTCACATCCTTCAAAATCTTATCTTAATCTTTGAAGTGTAATGCAATTAGCCGCCACTGATTAATCTCCTCACATTACTAATTTTCACCGTGGTGGAAACTGCTGCTTGTTTTGCAGGTAGAAGGTAAAAGTGCATGACTGAGATGATTTTATACTCCAATTTCACAGGATTGCCGAAGCAGAATTAACTTAAGAGCTCCTTTGTTGTTATTTTTTCCCCCATTTTAGCAAGAAAAAGACAAAACAAAGAATCTGTTAGATTATTTTGTGCACAAACACGGTGTGTTCTGGGCAACTTGCAGTGACCCATCGATTCCACTGACTTTATTAGTCTGAAAAATGAGGGACGTTGGAAGAGATGACAGTGCTTCAGCTTTCATTATCTCTAAATCACTTTCCACACAGAGTGCAACAGTGCACAAAGGTAATTAATTTCCTCAAGGACAATTATTTTAGTGCTTTGAGATAATGACAAGAACTCCTCAAAGTTCAATTTGGGTAGATACTGTAGGTGGTTTTGAAGGAAAATGATCCCCAAAGGCCCAATTTAGAGTCAGTATTGCGCCATCTCTGGTGACAAAGTTAATTTACCGTGCAGCTCAGATTTATTTGAGAGAACTTACACTTAAATAAATATGCGGCAAGAGCACTGAACATAGTTCCAGGATATACTGACACATAGTTAAGGAATACAGTGCATGGAGACAGTAGGCCTACTTTTCACAATCTTCAGATATTAAAATATGTGTTGTGCTGAATGCCTCATTAGTATTTTTATTGTTGACCATTGTTAGATACTCAAACCAATTTCCTCTGTCACTGTACAGTATATTAATTATTTGAAAATGGCTAAATACACTAAATATACTCTTTAGCATTTTATAATTTTTCATCTTTGAAATTCAAAAGTTTCTAAATGTTATTCTGCATTGTCTTTTATTGATAGCGTAGCCTCACTGCACATGTTGTATGTCACATGTGTCAACTAAAATTTGAATATTTTCCAAATATTTGGGTTTAAGTTGAATGAGCCTTTAAGCCTGAAATTTAAAACTCAAATATTCCACAGATGGATGCTTGAGCTGTACTGCGCATATTGTGCAAAACACACTTTAATATCCCAGAATTCAATTACACATTGTGTGTTTAGAATACAAAATACTATTGCAAATATTCATTACTGTCCAAGTCTCCAAGGTGTTTGAAAATGTTACCTTGTCTTGTTATGATAAATCAGCTGCACATAATGTGAAGCTCAGTGAATGGCACACACACACAGAAGTCAGGGTGATGGTGTTATTTTTGAGGACAGAGGCTCACCTGCAGTGCAGGTGGGAGTGGGTTGGCATCAGGAAGAATACATTATCACTGTGTGTGTGTTAGGATCTAGCATCAATCCTGGTCTATCAGAGCAATGGAGAGTAGAGTTAAGACTGGCTTCTCCCAAGAGAAAACAGATGTCCTTGTCTCAGAGTTGCAAGGCGCAAATAATATGGCATCCCAAATTTGCCGCCAAGGGCAGACAATGTCCCATTTTAACTGGAATTCACTTTTCTGAATAAATTGAAATCCCTGTCACCATGTTTTCCATGTGTAAAGATGCACACCAGTTGTATTAGTTTGGAAGACATTGGATCACCAAAAACATTTACATTTACATTTTCCTGACGAGCAGTAAGGACGTCAGGGTGGATGGTTGTTCTGACAGTCAACGGCGGTTTCTTTACCCATTTCTCTAACCAAGTAGTTTTGTTGCCTAAACTTAATGTCGTTTTGGAAGGCACTGATAGAGACCTTCACATATTAAATGTTCTGTATATTGCATTAACATTGCTTCATTTCATCACTGCCAGAAAAAATCGATTAAGCTTAAGATTTCTAAATCACATTCTGTCAAATTAAAACTCAATTTTATTTCAACAATGTAATTAAAAAGGTGTGAGTGAGGGCTGCACAATATATCATTTTATTTAATCGTCATCGCAATATCAACTTTTGCAATAAACACATCGTGAAAGACACTCAGGGATTTTTTGAGTTAGTTGAAAGAGAGTATCGGTAGAAAACTGCTCTTTAAAATGTGACGATCATTCTTTTTTTTAAATGGTGCCTTTTGTGTTCAGTTCAATTTGTTCAATAAAATGTGAGAAATAACTTCCTTTCTGTTTTTTTTAAAAATTAAACAAGGCCTTTGTTGTATTTTAGCAGAATACTGAAAGCAGCAGAAAGGCAGAACTGATATGAGTAATATTGTTATTGCACTATTCAACAACGTTATCGCATATTTTCCTCATATCGTGCAGCCCTAGTGTGTGTAAAGCATTGTTTTAAAATTTAGGCTAATTACATGCACTTAATTAGCCTAAATTTTAAAACAATGCAATAATGCTACAATTATTAGACCTCCTGAATGTAAGAGAAAACAGAAACCTACAGTATGACATTTCCGATGACCATCATGCTCTGGGGTCCACAGACTGCACATCTCCTGTGGTTCACAATGAAAGGCCCATGTAGCATGCACTCTTCTGCTTCCACCCCTGTCACACAGGCTGCTGCTGGGTGGCAGGAGTGATGAATGTGGGGACGGATTGCCTCTCTCTTTAAAGTCCTTGCATGCTACAAGAGCTGAGACTTGTTGGTTTTGACACAGAGCAGGGAAAGATTCAAACTAGCAGACTATGTAGGCTGGCCTGGTCACAGCCGTCCAAACCATTTTACATTCATCGCTCAGTGTCGTCTTCGCTGTGCGTGCTTGCTTCTTATTAATGCCCATTTTCTGGCCAATATTTTTTACTGCTTTGTTGGTTTGCTGGTCTCCTCTTTTTGATGAGGTTGTCAGAAAGTGTTGATGTTCTGGCACTTGGATTGGATTAGATAATTTGTTAGTGCTTCAGCGATGTAGGGAGGAAACACAAGCTGTTGAAACATGCCTGCGTTAGAAGTTACAACCGTTAACCATAGACTAAATAATAGTGGACGTAACCACCGTGATGTCACCCGTTGGTTTGTGGACTACCGTTTTGAAGCCTTGAGTTTGGCATTTGGCTGTCGCCATCTTGGGCTTGTGAAATCGGACGTTACCTTATTTGGACAAGACGGCAGAGCTGGGAAGGATGACGCAGCTAAGCCAGTACCAGCGATGTTTCAGTGGTGCTGCGCTAAGCTAACCGCTAAAGAGGGAAAGTTTGCAGATTTTCAACCGGTTGATGCGAATCATCCAGTGGATTTTTAACACTGGGGGGAGCGGCGAGTTCACGTCCATTTAAATGCACACAGGGCCATGGTTAGCATTGCTAAACACCTAGCACGGTGACCTGTCACACCCCAAAGCATCTCCTGCTTTATCATCTATTTTCTTCTTAATGGGGCCATCATTTATAAAATGAACATCATTCTGTATTGAAGAAGACTTGAAACTAGCGATTGATACCATAAACACATTATGAAACTGTTTACTGAGGTAATAAATCAAGTGAGAAGTAGGTT
>JAOVVB010189923.1:0-11078 GCA_028570985.1 Heterobranchus longifilis | reverse complement strand
TGTGTGTGTGTGTGTGTGTGTGTGTGTGTGTGTGTGTGTGTGGTTTTCATGGATTGATCACAGTACACCCACCAGTTCATCACCACAGTGCTCATATAGCTCTACACCACCAGCACAACTTATATTAGGTTGCTAAACCAACTGCTGCCAAGCTGACAGACACACTGATTAAGATTAAGTCTACTTTCTGGAGCTGAAAAAGCTGTAAATCTTAGGTTTACACAGCAGAAAGAGGGAAAGAGAGAGAGAGGGGGGGGGGATCACACTCCATTGCATTGCTTCAAAGGAAACTTCAAAACAGTGATGGAGCACATGGGAGACCAAACCTCCCTCCTGCCAGGCCCACCAAGCTCGGCACAGCGCGTTTAAACTCCAAGGTGCTTTCATAACTGGCATTCATACGTCTACCTCTGCATGACAACACTGTAGTTAGTGTGTCCAATCTGCTTTACACCACTTTATGCCTCATTTTGGTGATTTGTTGTGCCATTCTCTCGGGCTTCCGTGGGAAAGGTCACCAAGTAATCCAAACATTATTTAAAGTTGGACTGGGCGATTTGGCCAAAATCTTCTAGGTCATTTCATGTCTCGATAACGATATATATCACGATATAGCATGTTTTTCCGGTAGGCCTAATTTAATAAATTAATTGTCTATATGAAATAAGCACATGGTAAAGCCTATTTTTGTACACTACTTGACAAATGAGTATTTTCTCATTTAATTAAGAAAGTTAGTGCAAAATGAACAGAACAGTTTCAAGTGAAATCAGAGAGAAAAAATATATACATTTTTTCCAGCTATACACTGACTATTTTACATACATGTGCAACAATGCACATCAGATTCTCTGAGAAATTCGAGTTAGTATGTGGTTGTTATGATACAATTTTGAAAGACGATAAGATGAATTATCACCCAACCCTAATTCAAAGCATCAATTCATGCATTTAATATAAAATAATGTATAGGCTATATTTCACAATTCAACTTTCTCTATCAGGGCCAGTGGGCAAAAATCCCCCAAAGTAACTATTGCATTCTTACAATGATGGTGTTCTCTTCAATTCGGCATCAGAAATAAAAACCAAACCACAAGCACTTCAGTAATATTTCAATTCACATGATGACTTAATCGCCCACAGTCTTCCATCAAAATCACTGGGAAGTAAGCAGTTAACAGTAAGCCAATTGAAAAAGTTGACGCTCTCCTGATATAAGTTGCTCTTAAGTTGATCAAACATATGCCGAATTCAGCAGTGGACCACAGTTAATCTTAAAACACCACATGTTGCATTATACCAGGCATGCTCATTAGCTGATAAGCGAGTATGTGAAGAAAATGCAAGATTTTAAACGGAGTTTTGTGAAGATTCCACTGACCCGTATTCTTCTCATCGCAGCCACAATCTCCACTCGGCTGCTCGGCCGCGTCACATCCAGACTGCCGATGTACTGTTGATAAACATGACAACACATTCATCAAACAATAGGTGGCACACACCTGATGTTCACTCACCGCAACTCTTCACGTGTTGGGTACTGATTAACTCTGCGCAACTTCAAGCTAACTTTACTTTACGAGCTAACAGTTAGCCAAATCTCTCAGGATTTACTGTCAGATTTCCGTCCCCAAAAGCTTCATTTTTTACAACGCCTTTACAGAGCGCAGTGTAGGCTGTTTGCTGAAAACATACGTTACATCTGAATGGGACGTTAAGATATCTTTCTACACTTTACAGCAGTGAAATGTACCTTTGCCTCGAAGTTGATGCCATGCTGGAATGCTTCCTCGTTGTGCAACGGGATCCTCAAATCATGCCCATCATCAACGAGGTTGTACTTGGTTTTTGCAGGCATTTTTACAAAGTATTCACTACTCCACACTAGCAGAGGAACCGAGAGAATATCAACGGAAAAAGGAACCGGGTCTGTTTTAACGGGGAGTAATCCAAGAAAAAGAAAGAAAAAAAAAAACACAATTCCAAATCCGGTTAGTACATGTTCTCCATCGCAGCGAGCCGTCCCAGCATTGCAGCGCTCCTACAACCGCCCTCAACAGCGGCCAAGTGGCGGAAAACTACTTCCCCGGTGCTCCGGTGCTCCGCTGCCCGGCTAATGATTCACCGGAACTGCGTTAAAAACACGCGCAGGAGCAGGACAGCACAATCAGCGACACGCGGGGACACAGATGTGCTTTCCTGACTTTTTCCTGTGGTGGTGGTGGTGGTGAGTGTGGAAGTTGGTTGGGTCCTGCCTCCTGTCCTGGACTCCCCCCCTCCTCCTCCTCCTCCTCCTCATCCGCACGGAGGGAGGGTGTGATTGGAGGAGTCCGGGGATCCCACCTGCTTCCATTGGAACAGAGGCGCACCGTGGCTCTCCGGAGGAGGGGCCCAGAGGCTGGTACCTGCCCCCTCTCTTCCCTCCAATACACACAAACACGCGCACACGCGCACGCACGCACACACACACAACACACACACACACACACACACACACACACACACACACACACACGCACACACAACACACACACACACTCACGCGCACACGCATGCAAGCACGCATACACGCACACACCGCGCGCACACCCATGGGAATAACCTGAATGTCACAAACAAAAGGAGTGGTGTTGCTGACTGTATACTCACATCTCTATTCTGTAAACTTTGGCTTTGTTATTAACAGAAATGATGCATTAACTTGCAATGTTTTTAACATAATATGCACATGTAAAATACTTCTTTTAAAAAAGAAAGAAATCAAGATAAAGTTTACAGCAAAAAGAACATAGAACATACAAAAAAAGGAAATTATAAAATACAGCAAATGCAGAACCAAGAGCAAGGGCACCAACACACATACAAGACATACACAGATAAACACAATCACACACAGACACAGTAGTATTAAATATTAGCTGTTGGCTAATGCTAAAGGAATGGCCTCTATTTGACTAAAGAAAATAATATATCACAATACATGTGATTTAATCATCACCTGTAAGAAAATGATCAAAGCTGATGCCTGGAAGATGAGATGGTAATTTACAAGTTATTAATTGAACTTTATGCCGATCTGTTCTGAATAAGAAATATTAATATGTCTTTATACAGATGGGGACTGATGTGTAACAAATCTCTGCCTCTGAATCCAATAAAAAGTGCAAGGCTACCAACTAGTGGCCACATCTGCTAGCACCTAGATATAATAAAAGATGAAAATGTAAAAATAAGGAATGATGTGATTTCTTTCTTTCATTTCTTTTCTTTCTCTGGCATATACATTTTACCAACTGAACTGTTCAATAAAAGGCTTTTTTTTTTCTGTGAATGACTCATCACTCATAACACAGAAAACGGGATAAAACCTGCCACAAGTGCAGAATTATACCTTCTTTTTTTTTTTTTTTAAAGGTAATTTAAAGTGGAAAGATTGTCTCACCATTTTATGATCCCATTATCTACACATAAACCCCTTAATATACATTTAAGGTCCCTTAAATCTCAGAATTTAATTACATGTGTTGTCATTTTTGCACAATTAGTGAGCAGGCTGCTTTAATCATTAACCATGAAACAACTGAGACATAATATGTAAAGGTTAAATACAGTTTAAACAAGCTTTTAGATTAAAAAAAACAAAAACAAAAAACATCAAGGACATCTATTCATGCTTATAATATACAAAAATTTAGAACTTATTTAAGATTAAACATAGGCACAAATATCTAAAAATATTATCAGCCTAAACACAATCTAGCGCAGACATGTACAGTGATAATATGCTAATATGTGTTGTTGCTGAATTTAGAAAGATCCTTCTCACCGAGCATCCTCCACACATTCTGCTCAAGCATCTGGAATAAAAGCGTCTCATGTACTACCAGAGACGTTCCATAAAGCACAGTGATATGTGGCCAGACACCATAGAGCTGCCTTCATATTTAATGCTGTTGTCATGTTGTATAATGCACACACCATCTGTGTCACCCTGGGAGTAAAGATGCAGCGCTCCCCTAAAGGTGGTCCCAGGCCGGGCGGAAAGGAGAAGTGGGGCAGCAGTAATTCACATTCTCACCACCTCTTTGGAAATATAGAAAGTCCTGCTGCTAATGGCGCCCCGAGGGCTGACACGGTAGCAGGATGATGGTGCATAGAATTACACGGGATGTTATGGGTTCAAAAGCTACCAAATTTTGCCATTTGTTTAGATTATTAATTAACAAAAACCTAAACATCATCACAATTCTTCGAAATGAACTGTATTATTTTGTTCATTTTTTAAAGCTGCACAGGTGACGCATCTTCGAACACAATAATTACAAACAATCTCAAAGCTTTCAGTGACTAAGCCTCCAGTTTCCAAGCACATGTTGACATTGAGGCCCACACAACACTCATGTTACTGCCTCTTTTTTTCTATATACTGTATTTTCAAGAATAAAACTCCTGTTGTACACAGTGTTTTCTTTAGAGGTCTCATATTATGTTCATTTTCAGGGTCATGCTTGTATTTTGGGTTTCTCCTAGAACATGTTTACATAAAGAAAACACATTATTTTTGTCATACTGTCTGCCTGAATATACTGTAGACTATAAAGCTCATAAGCCCTGCCTCCTCTATGTTAATGGATGGGACATGATCCAAACAAAAAACTCAAAGTATTAGTTAGATAAATATTTTCCAAAGATGGTTTCTATCATTTTAGGTAGTTCTTATCACGCTAATTTATGTTCAAGTGTTCATTTTTCTGATAACTTTGGTTTTAATGAGTTACTTGATGCTATAAAAATGGGGTGAAACGTCATGATTGACAGCTCTTATTGACTCGTGATTGGTCGGGCGGTTGTATGGGCGGGAGGCATCGAGTCTGGTTGCAAAATTACAAGATGGCGGCGCCCGTATCCAGGATATTTTGGCTTCACTTTTGTACAGTGGGAGGAAGTGGAGACGCGTCGTCCATCTTTATATACAGTCTACAGTCTAACACAAACTGTTACAGCCCTGGTAAAAATGTGTTGGTATCTGTTTTATTCTACTAACCTCAATAATCCACAGTTTTAATAAAGTACATTATGTCAGGGATAGTTTGGTTTAACCATCTTAGCAGCATAATCTATCCTTTCCTTCTCCATGTCTTTCCTGCTTCTTTACATCTTACTCTTTTTTCCCATCTTCCCTCCTCTTTTCTTCTCACACTGTCCCCAACCGCTTACTGTTTTCTTTGCTTTTCTTGGCTTTGTTTTTTCTTTCCTTGTCTCTATAAATCAGTGCTGTTACTATCAGCAGCGCAGCTTTTTGATACAACCACCCACTCTTGACCTGCTTAATAAAGATGTTGTTGAAAGCCATAGCCCCGCTCACCCCCCTTCCCTTCCTCTTCTGTCCCTCCACCAGCTGGGAGAAACGAGTGGACCAGCGGGGCAGATTCTACTATGTGGACCACAACACCAGAACCACCACATGGCAGAGGCCCACGGCCGAGTCCGTGCGCAACTACCAGCAGTGGCAGAGCCAGCGCAGCCAGCTGCAGGGCGCCATGCACCAGTTCAGCCAGCGCTTCCTCTACCAGGTACTCACTGGCCAGGTTTACATGCACACAGTACACAGGAGATAATGGCACCTCGCTTAGGCAAAGGATTAGTGCTGTCATTTGAAATTGCTGTGACTACTGTGCATTGCTCGGGTCTTTTTCAGTACTACCACTGGGGGCGCTAAAGACATACATTTAGAAGTTTGACACAGTTATTTTAAAGCAGCACAAATCAGTTTTTTTCAACCACTTTGAGGCAAAACTCCACAGCAAGCTAAACTAAAATATCTGGCTACTTAGCTGCAAAATGCTCCACTATGTTCACCAGCTAATTGCTAATTTTGCCTCTCTGTCCTTTGGTTCTGGACAGGTAGTGTACAGTAGGTTTATTAGAGGTTATTTGCCAAAAAGAGCTGCCTGCTGCTGCTGAAAACAAGGTTGATGAGAGCAGTTAGAGCAGAGACACACCAACCCGACACCAAAGAACTAGAGGCGACGGGGGGCCATCTGTTTCGTCGGCTTCCATCAGGCCAAAAAAGTTGCACCTGAACACACCATGAAGACTACAGCCAATGTTCTGCTCCTGCTTGAGAGGTAATAACTCTCCATACCAGCAGGCGGCGGTCGTCGAGTTTTTCATTCAAAATGAGAAACCGGATATACAAACTGTTGTTATGATAGCCTAATGTTACATGTATCTTCTAAAGCGTCTCTGATTACATGAAACAAAGCAGCGCTTGAATCATGCCGATCAGTTGCTCTTCAGTTGCTTCATTCCAGATGGTCATGTCGTTTCGTAAATATGTAATATTCAGCCGTCAAACAATGAAAAAGCGACATTTTTTTCTGAACAAGGTCGATTTTCTGAGCTTTCGCACCGCAAATATCCACCAATCACATTTTGTTGTTTACTGATGAGGATTGTAAAATAACAACACAGAGGTTCCTATTTACAGTCTATGGTCCAAACTAGGACAGCAAACTTGATTACTCCTTTCAATATAAAGGCAGCGCACAGCAGATCCACTCCTTCCATTCTTACCTTTCACAATAAAAGCCCTAGACATATATACCAGGTAACTGTTTACCAGAGGGAACTCAAATTCACTCTGAGCATTTTGCTAAAAGGAAACTCATACTATCTTACAGTAGCTTAAAGTTAAACTCTACAACTGTCCTCAGACAGACACTGCTCTGTGTCATGAAAAAAAAAGATTACCTCCCGGTAGTTGGACCTGCGTGAATTGCAAACCTTTTATTGAATAATTGTCGCAAATTTGCATCGTTGCCGGTCTGAATAGTTTTGATGCAAAATATTTGCCGGCGATTATTTTGCATTTTTGTGTTGTTTATTCGTCACATCCCCGGTATGTAACGGCCTTAAGGCAGGAGGTTATGGGCGTACTGGCCTTTTGTTTGATACCTATTACGAGCCAGGTTAGCATAGCAACGTAATAGAGGTTAGCATAGCTCCATAACAGGGGAGAGTAACAAAGTGGATTAACTGATTGATCGCGGAGGCAAAGACATGACCAGCAGAAACACTGTTGCACCGATTTATTTTGAAAGATCAACGACCAATGGGGAAACACCAACACTCGCATCATCACTCTCTCCGCCCAATTGTGTAACTTCATCAGTGACAGACTTTAGCATTCATAGGGCTGGCCTTGCATTGCTGCGGTCCAGCCAAAAATAGCTTAACACACACAACAGACAAAAGCTTTCATGTTTTGGAAAAGTCTTCCTTTGAGGTAAATTGATAGCTTATATTTTTCAAGATGCTCAGAAATTGTGCATTTTCCAGTTTTGAATTTTCAGGTTCTTTTGGTAAAACTCTGCAGTACACATTACTGCTGGGTTTAAAGTTGGACTAGCGTTTCTCTGTTTGAGCTCACATTGGTGAGATTGAAAACACAGTGAAACACTTTTCATGAAAATGACACATAATGGATCTTTGTTTAGATTAGCATGTCAACAGGGGCGCCCTGGTAGCTCACCAGGTAGAGTGCGTGCCATTCCTTACCGCATCGGCCCAGGGCCCTTTGCTGCATGTCATCCCCTCTCTCTCCCTGCCCTTTCCTGTCTCTCACTATCAAATAAAACAGAAATGCTCAAAAAAATAACAATAATTTGCATGTCAACCTGACAACGCACCTCTGGACTGAACAGTATGTTTTGAGTAAGATCAGCGCTGCGCGCAACACAGTGCGGTTTACTTGTTGGCTAACAGTCAGAAGACGTCGGCTATAGGGGGGATTAAAGATGTTATTTGAGACTTGTTTATAGTATTTTTCCAGTGGAGGTTCGGCCATGTCTCTGACAGTCACCGTCCTCTCTGTGAAGCAGCCAAGGTCAGACTGCAGCCAGACAGTAAAGACTTATGGGACTAAAACAACAGCGCTTTCTCAATGGACCATTAGTAAAACCAGCCTTAAAACTCTTATAGGCTTCTATAAAAAACACCACACCCTGCACTCTGCGTTTGTATGTGTGCTAGTGTTTCAATGTCTATGGAAGTTGCGTGTGCATTTGTCTCAGTCTATTTTCTGTGTATCTCACCTCGGCTGTTTTTGTGTTTTCATGTGTTTCTGAGTGTTTGCTTCTCTTGTTATGCATTTTTCATCTTTGAATTAATCTTCACATCTTTCACTCCATCCATCCTTCTAACCATCCCATCATCTTTTATTCATACACCACCATCCTGTCAGGCGTTTCCAGACTTTTTTGACTGTGGTGGCCCAAGTGGGGCACTGACATATGCAGGGGGGGGGCATTTTTCCATCTACTCTACTCTTATCTACTTTAACCCTTAGAGACCCGCCATAAGTGCATTTTTTGTCATTTTGTCTACAATGCAATGGCTGCTATGGGGACTAACATCATCACACATGAATACAATTGGGCTCATTGAATCCATAAGAGGATCATCTTTCCAGTCATACACAATTTATGTAATTCAAGACTGTTTATGGACCCCAGTATGCAGAAATATTCAAATACACCATTTTAAAATAGGTGAAAAAAACTGTAGGTTTTTGCCCAAAACTGCATGGGATTATCATAGTCATGGGCATGTGTGTAAAGGGGAAAGTTGTGGGTACCCATAGAACCCATTTTCATTCAGATATATTGAGGTCAGAGGTCAAGGGAACCCTTTGAAAATGGCCATGCCAGTTTTTCCCTTGCCAAAATGTAGCCTAACTTTGGAGCATTATTTAGCCCCCTTCCCGACAAGCTAGCACGACATAGTTGGTCCCAATGGATTCCTTAAATCTTCTAGTGTCATATGATGTCAGGGGTGTCCAGATGCCCTGGAAACACCACTGCATCATGTCCCTCCTTTTTTTTTTTTTACTTGTTTTTCCACTCATTCATGATTTCATACCCAAAGATTCCTCCTTTCACACTTCTATCATCATATACCCCTTTCCCACTGACCAAAAAGCCCACCAACATCTGGCTTTTGTGTCCAAAAAAATCAGAAACTCTGTCCACCGTCTCTTTTTTTCCTCTGGCGGCTTTTCAAATGGCACGAAGTGCAATATTTGTTGAAGGTGAAATGTGTGTCAAAGTACCATTTTAAATGAAATCTTGTCATGCTGCAGAGATGTCCTGGCCTACACATCATATTCTACAGATTTAAGAAAAAAATCTTTGTTTGGTACAGTTCCTTGCAAAAATCACACCATGATCATTTAAGTATGTTTTTCAATAAAAATAAGAATAATGACATAAAAATGATCATTCCCTCTAATACCGCAAATCATATCGCAATTGCAATATCAGTCGAAATAATCGCAGTTAGATATTTTTTCAAAATCGTTCAGCCCTAATTGTAATTGGTTTAAAGAAATGCAAACAAGCCTTCCTCCGGCACTGTGGAGATAGGTCTGGCTATGTGAGTCTAACATCATGTGACATCATAATGTTCTGCAAAAACACTTTTCAAAAACACTTGCCAGAACTCAGGAACACAATGGAAGATTGTGACCATATTTCACATTTGGTCGGATACTGAATTGGTGAATTGGTGCGTGCGTGCGTGCGTGCGTGCGTGCGTGCGTGCGAAGCAGAAACACAGTTAATACCTTTTTATTAAATTCCTTCAAAGTCTTTACTACATATATGCAACTTGACTGGTTGGCGGAGGCGTACAAGGCGATAATTTGAGTTGGTCTCCTCACACAGCTTCTCACACTGTTGAAGTAAGAGTCATTGAACTTTGAGCATTAACCCCCATCAAACATCTGGGCAGTTATACATACAAGCAGCAGAGAAACAGAACTCCTTTGTGAAAAGTGAAACACAAAATGTGAACAGGTGGTGTAGCTGGTAACTTTTACAGATTTATTGTCCACTGGCATTTACAGTAGCTCTTGGCAGGTTATCCTTTTGGAGCCTGGTACTAGTGTTGCTCCGTTTACACCAATGTTATTACTGTAACTGAAATAGACTTCTGTTAATGATGTTTAGAAAAACGTGTAAAACAGTAATTTTCGGTGGTATTGTTGTCAAGTTTAAACTTGGACTAAGGCTTCATGCTGTGGTCCTATTGTGTTTTCCAGCTAGTAAGTCACAGCAGTAGTCATCTACAGGCATATGTCTACAAAAAAAAATATTCAGATGGTGCCAGTGTGTTCAAACTTCTATTAGTGCCAGTAGCACTTACAGTGATTCTGACTGTTGGGGGGGAAAAAAAACTTAAGAGTGTTTCCTTTCAAAAGAGACCAAAACCATGCAAAAATGTACAAGAACAGCTTTCAATTTACTTTGGGTCGGCATTTTAGGCGAATTTTGCCGGACGGGTAAGAAGCTCAATCATAGCTTTGCTCACTTTAAGCAATCTTTCAATTTCTTTTACTGTCACTTGTACCGTTGCTTGTGTAGAGACAAAAGTAAATGTAACATGTAGCTATTGTTGCAGACATACTGCTTTCTCCAGTTTTCCGCCTGTTTCGGGGAGCAGTTCTTGGATCTAAATTTTGGCACTGCTTAGGAAGAAGTACTAAGTCAAAGTTCTGGGTGAATTCAGGTTTTCATGTCACCAAAGGTGACACCACACGCTCCGTCCATTTTGGGACAGAAACATCAAGGTTCAGATTGGGCGGGAAACTTTGCTTCCTTCCTCCTCCTCCTCCTCCTCTGCCCTTGACCCCCCCCCCCCTCCTCCTCTCCCTCAGTGTGAGAAAAGCCAATCGGCAGGTCTGCCCTCCATGTTGATAGTACACTGCTCTGTCTTGGAATGCCCACACTGCTGATAGCAGCTACTATTTATGGGCCCACTGTGTGTGAACAAGGAGACACACACAAAAGAGCTCATAGTGTGACTGTGAACACAGCCACATATTCGTCATCGCAATATCAACTTGAGCAATAAACACATTGCGAAAGACTGCGACACATCGCAAAAAAACAGGGATTCTCAGGGATGTTATGAGTTAGTCAAAAGAAAGTATTAGTAGAAAACTGCACTTTAAATTGTAAATATCATTCTTTTTTTATGGTGCCTTTTGTGTTCAGTTCAATAAAAGAATGTTG
>JAOVVB010189901.1:0-11079 GCA_028570985.1 Heterobranchus longifilis | reverse complement strand
GACTGATCAGAACTTTTGTATTTAAGAATCATTAGACGTTATTTATTATTTTTTATTTATTTATTGACACCTTCACTGTAAGGTTCATTAAGACATGCCATGCTTAATGTATTGTTTTACTAGAAACATAAACACACTCCCATTCAATGAAAATACAATGTTATTGTAATCCCACGTCTTATCCAGCCTATATATTGGTTTTAAATTAACTTAATAAAATAAACCTGTGCCCTAAATACCTTTTTAAAATAACAAAACGTGAATTACTCGACTCAAATCATGTGAATGTACTGAATCATGAATTAATTAATTGCTGTAAAAAGTGCAGTGTAAATGAAGATAATTAATTCAGTCGTTCATTGATTAAATTAATAATAAAGTAGCCGGCTGGAGTTAAATGAGTAGCTGTTTGGCTGGCAGCTGCCGCTGATAGAAAGGCATTTTGTCTTTTATCATCTTTCTGTTTATGTTGCCTGGTTTTGGTTTTGGATTCATTGTGGAAATATAATGACAGGAACACATGATATTGTCACCCGCCTTTCACAACTGTCAGACCTTCCTGAGTGTGGCCTTCTTGTTAAAGTCTGCCAGCTGCAGTCTATAGGGGTGCGAGGTTAGCACTAGTGACTGTGATTGTTTACATAATGAGGGTGGTGTGAACTTTATTTTTAATCTCTCCGCCTGCTTGTGACAGGGCTACTTGATAATTAGCTTGTCAACATGTCTTCAGGGATCGCCTGCCATTTCACTCATGTGCAGCAGCATTTTCAAAGCAACCAAATGTCAATAATACCATATTTTTTAAAAAGTGCAACGTAAATACATGTGTTAATCTGTCAAATTCTATTAAGATCCTGCAACAATTCTCAGTAAAGGACATTTAATTGTGCATTTGCCTGCATATGCTTTTGACACTTAAAAGGTATAATATGTAACATTTCCACGTTAAAAGGTCTAAAAACGACGATATATTTTGTTGAGTTGTGTACTTAGATTATCCCAAATGTTTCCAACAATCAAAGTAGCAGTTCATTACATTTGGTCACCTAGATAGAGAAATAGACTAAATAGACTTTTTATCCAGTTTTAAAGAGCCCCTCTCATGAAGTTTTTAACCGTGTTAACACGTCTATATCATGTGCTTTCAGGCAGACAGGTTTTATGACATATGTACCAAGGAACCAATCAAATCACTTGTGGCTGGGGCAGTGACTAAGCGTAACTATGTCAGCGGTGGTGGGCGGGGCTTGAGAGCCAGATTTCTTAATGAGGGAGAAGAGTAGATGTGCTTCCACCTTCTTTTCATAGTTTTTTTTTTTTTTTAACTTTTTTTGTGGGAAAACCATGTTAAACTAAATATTAATCATAGCAGAGTATTTCTACATACTTTAAAATGTGTCGGGAGTAGGGATGGGACAGTAATCGATTTTTAGCGCAGATCGTGATAAAAAAAAACCCCCACTTGCAATAAGTCGATCGTGGTGAATTTCCATTATCGGGATAATCATGGATGTCGTGGATATCCTCACAAATTGACTGCAGTTTACTACAGTTTACTTCTGTGATGCAATAAAAATATTTGTTTCTTAAAAAAATTCGTAATGTTCAGAGAAAAAAGTCCTAATGTTTCGAGAAGAAAATTGTAATGTTTCGAGAAAAAGTCACAATTTCATGAAAAGTTGTAATGTTTCAAGAAAAAAGTCGTAATGTTTTGAGAAAAAAGTCACAATTTTATGAGAAAAAACTTACGAGAAAAAAAATGTTTTGAAAAGTTGGAATGTTTAGAGAAAAAAGTCCCAACAAAATGTAAGGTAAAGTGATTCCAGTGTGTTTTAGTGCCATTGTAAGAGTTTTATTTCTTTGATTATCGGGATAATATCGTGAATCGCAGTTATTTTGGCCAGGATAATCGTGACATGAAATTTTCATATCATCCCCTGCCTAGTCAGGAGCAGATCTTTAAGCCACATTTTTACGATACACTTTTTAGATCTTGGTAGTTTTTTAACTACTACATATTTTAACCGGGTGAAGGATTTTAGTCATTGGACATCTGAATCTTAAGTTATCAGAGAAACGAGCAGAGCAAACGTTAGCGGCAGCTCGGCTCCATCTCTTCCACCCACGTGCCGAACAGCGTCGCAGAAACACTGATTTTTAACATGAAACTGCTGTATTCAGTGTTTTAACCGGTTTTAACCACCGGATCCGTTTGTTTTGTTTCGGAGGAGACCTCTGCGGATAATTCGGCTCCTGGTAAAAACCTCCTGAAACATGAGAAACTGACTGCAATGACGGCACACACACCACAACTCCCCTGATCCCACGCTACCTCAGTCACGACATCGAAAATGACATATTTTCTGTTAATCATTATGGAGTTTATGGTATTACTTGGCGGTTTCCTTCATTCAGTCGGTCCCAAATCTTCCGATAATTAGGACATCGTTGAATGAGGTCTGGTCACACAAAAGCTCTTCCCTCGTACCTGCGGCGGTTGCTGGGAAACGAGTGCTTTTTGAAGTCGACGTGCGTCCTGTCGTGTCATTAAGCCGGTGTTTTGCACCGCTCAGTCAACGGAGAAATAGACTGGGAGGAGCAGGGGTATCGGGGAGGTGGTGGAGGTGGTGTTGTTTAGTTCCCCGAAGTGGAAAAACAGCCAATTATGGATCCCGAAAGATTGACGTAGCATCAGTAATTATCAATACTGAATGGTCCTGCGTAAAGACTGAGTGAAGTGCTAATGAAAAACTGGCAGAGCATGAGGCACTTCTTCCGCAGGCTCCATTAGCCGGCAGCTCTGTTATCTTATGATGGAGATGCAATCAACAAACCGCAGATGCACTCTGGTAAAGGTATCTTCCTCGTGTACACAGCCGTCTGCAGCCGTTACATCTCCCCGTCTTACGCAGCAGCGCGGGTATTTTCCTCTGAGCAATCTTGAAAAAAAATGTACCTTTTTTTTTCTCACTTTGCCCTAGAGATTTTGTACCCTTTTTTTTTTTTTACCTTTTGTTGCTTGTCCTCTTTTAGGCGTGCAGATTTGTGCTGAAGAGGGAATTTCACAGATACTGAGTTATAGTTGTTATTCTGCAAAAAGTTGACATTTACATAACGTTTTCCTCTTTTTAAGTGTGTGACTGCGGGAGTCTTTTAAGATCAAGGAAAGTGGCAGAAGAAATGAGCAGTTCTCTGTCTTCTGTCACTTCCCCCGCCTATAAATTATTCACCTACAGTTTTGGAAAATGCAGTCACAGGAATATGATTATTAAAGTGTTATTTTTCAATCACATTCAGATATAACATGCAGTTCTCCATATTTTAAGCAGGATCCCGCTCATGTTGTGCTGATCTGTTGTCAAATCAGTGCATCCAAATAACAGAAACAGACGTTTTTAACCAATCAATGAGTTTTGTACGATTTGTAGAAGATGAGAGATACGGCTGCTCGATTTATGCCAAAAAAAAAATCACGATTATTTAACACGATCACTCATTGAATTTAGAAACATCATGCATTTATTGTACTTAAAAAAAAACTTTTTAACAGTGGAATATTTCAACTTCAAAACAAAAAAAAAAGATTTAAAAAAAAAGATAAATAAATAATTTATAAATATATATATATGCAGTACATTTAAATACATAATGTAAGAATAAGAAATCAAGGTAAGCCAACCTACTGAAAACTCCTTAATATATTCAACATTTTGGCGAAAACGGGGTGCGCTGGATTTACAACACAGGACACAACGAGAGCAAAATTGTGAAACGGAATGCATTTATTTCGATTATCTCATTTTCGTAATCACTGGAAGCCAAAATCGTGAATAATTCGATTTATCGACCAGCCCTAAGCTGTAGTGTCCAGAATGCAAAAGCAAAAAGCAACAATACGTAAACATAAAGCCTCCAAACCCACTCTTTCTAAAAAAAAAAGCAGTACTATGTCGCGCTGGCTGAACAGCGCCCTCTGTGGCCAAAAGTGACAGTTATCTAATAATGCTAAACTTTGTCGAGAAGAGAGCGAATGGCTCCGTATCGTCCGTTAATTCTGCAGTATCGGCAAAACCTGTGAGTGTAATGAATTGAGCAAAGGTGCCTTTTTATTGCTCATGAATTCAGCTTTTCATTTGCGAGAGGAGAAATGTGTTGTTTCTTCTTTCAAAAGTGACATCGTATTGCTTTATGAAAAAGGGGAATTGCCGTGGCGATGGGATGTTTCTCTGCCTGATAAGCCTGTCCGTGTTTTCCTGCTGCTCTGCTGCAGGGGTAAACTTGTAACTTGTAAAGTAAATTTGCAGGCTCTCCAGGGTGTCAAAAAATAAAACAGGCGCATCTGTCAAAGACGGGTCGAAGCAAGGTTTGAGCATTTTTCAGCATCGAGCAGTTGATAGATGAACATATGTGCTGTTTAAAGTGGAGATTTACTGATTTACTGCTCGGTGCAGTAATGGGATGTGTGATGTTTTGGGAAAAGAGTTAGGCAATGCGATTCTCTTAGCACCTTTGCAAAAGACTATTTCTGTCTCCGTATCTGTCGGTTTCTTCCTGCGCTCTGATTGGCTCTCCTGCATGTTGAAAAGCTGAGGCTGTGACCCATCTGTCTCCGGGAGTGTCTCTGTGGCCTCGATCTCACACCAGGACACATTAACTGTCAGGCCTGGACAGTCCCGGATCGGATCTCGCTCACATTGCGATCCGATGACCCGGACCGCATCCCGGAGTGGTCGGGATCGCATTCTGATCGCATTGCACCGGTGCGTGGACAGAAATCTGGACACAATCCGGATAATTTATCAAATGTAGGTCTGCATCACGAGTATCTCTCCTGTTTAAAGTTTTTATTTTCAGCAGGTTGGACTACTAGACTCATGAAAACTAGACAGTTCCTGATTCTGCTGCTTCACAATAAAAGCTTATAAATAGCAAAATAATTGGGGACTTTTATTGTGAAGAATATATAGGAAATTAAATTGGTTTTTCATCAAATTAGCAGAGATTTGTCAGCGGCTGGGCCGAGTAGGGCTGAACAATTTTGAAAAAAAAAATCTAATTGCGATCATTTTGACTGATATTGCAATTGCTATATGATTTGCAATATTAGAGGGAATTATCTTTTTTTTTTTTTTACATAATTTTTATTGAAAAACGTATTTATTGTGAGGATCTGTACCAAAACAAAGATTTTTTTCATAAATCTGTACAATAACATTTGTAGGCGGGGACATCTCTGCAGCACAACAATATTTCATTTAAAATGTTATTTTGACACATGTTTCGCCTTCAACAAATATCGCACCTCCACCTGCCATATTGCAATTTCGATAACATTTCGATTAAGCTCTATTTCGGATCCACCTGTTGCGGGGAACATCCGCTCAGAAATATATCTGATCACGCAGGTCGCATCAAAGTGTCAAATGTGGACATGCGGACGCATCTGAGTTCTGATCTGGTGCAGGTTTAAAACGTAGCCATGGTTACCGCTGAGATGGCAAGGAGCAAGACTTATTAGGGACCTGAAGAGTTTCTCCTTGGTTAACTCCTGCCCTCATAAACACTCATCACCGGGAGAAGGCCTCCGGTCGAGCCTACGGGTTTACTCGGACCGCGCTGGTGGAGTGAATCATCAGGCCAGGCCACATTCCAGTGCTGATCATAAATATGCATCACACAGATTGAAAGTCACTTTGCAGTATATGGATATAGATTGTGGTTACCCATCATGTTCTTCTAAACAAACAACTAAAAATATTCCCTGGTGTCACTTTAATGTGTCACGTACTCTCGCCTACACATCCATCAATGCCAGATTTATCGTTTATTCATATTAATGAATATTCAGAAAACATAAACAGCCCACAGAAAAGGGCTGAGAATCTTCTCGCTATGAGACGATGGTGCTACCCACTCAGCCTGGGCCATAAGATGATAACGATATCTATCGCGACAGACATAGTCATCAATAGCAATAAGAAAATGTGTCGATAGAAAGTTCGATAGTTACACTTAAATGCATTAAATGAAACCGCTGGCAAAATGTTGGATTTTTAACGGGGTTCAGCGGGACGTTCAGGCTGACAGCGACGGTGATCGGGTCGGTAAACACAACAATTCTATAAATAGATAATTTAACTTTCGAGCATGATGATCATGTTTTGATTGACACAGAGAAGACGGGGCAGCGGCTGAGCTCTGTATAGTACCTTTATGGGATGTATAAGAGGGGTTATAGCTGTCATTGCAGAATGTCCCAATATGAGTGGCCATTGAGGGCCCCTTTTCACAATTTTTTTTGGGAGGGCCCAGGAATCTGCCCCTCTCGACTTGAAGTATCTCCAAATGATTAATTGAATCTTCGACTTTCAGCAGCCCTAGTAAATGTATTTATTTCTGTTTTTCAGTGTTGTGTGCCTGTGTGCCTTGATAAAGTGGTAAATTCAAAGTAAGGTGGTTTAATTCAAAATAAAGTGGTGAAATTCACCCTTTTTTCCCCTTGGTAATTATTAAAAATAGGTCATTAAAAAAAATTAATAATTATCTATATTGACCGAAATGAAAAATGTTATCGTGATACTTTTTTTCAGTTATATATGGCCCAGCCCTGCTGTCCGCTGTGCTGCACAAGATTTAATGACATTTTGAATACTTCCTGCTTTCCTTGTGCCACATAATACTGACCCCCCCCCCCCCAAACACACAGACTGAAATCTCTGCACGGTGGGACAGGATGTTCCATGAGACAAGCGTGTAGGTGTAGATTTTGTCATTTATTTTTTACATGTGAGCATTGTATTTTTCTGCGCGCACATGTATTGATGTGGGAGGCCCCCGCGCTGGGGGGCCAACCTCATGTTTACATCACTTGTAATGAAATTAGAGCCGTGTGGCGCCCACACTACAGGCCTCCACTGATCCTCTAATTCAATTACCCCCCTTATTAACGCTCAGATGCTGCTGGCTGACCCAGGACCGCACACTGCTTTTGCTACACAACATTCACTCAGCAGCAGCAGCAGCAGCAGTCCTTCCTGCCTCTCCAGTGGACTGATTAGTTATCAGTCATTGTCTTACTGACGCACAGGGGTCACGCAGGTTTCTCCTCGACACCAGTGTGTTTGTTTATGACTGTAGTAGCAGTCTGCCAAATACCGCTAAAGAGGGACTAGTTTACATGCCGAACATTGTGCAGCATGTGTGAGAATCTGCAGTACGATTGGAGCATGTGTGTTTTCCACTTTGCCGTGTTTCTGTCTATTCTTAGGTCTGCAGTGATTATCTATAAAAACACTGAGGTGTAGATAGTTTTAAGTTCATTATTGAGACATTCAGTAAATGTTATTCTCAGTAATGGTAGCATTGCTACCATAATTACTAGTCTTCAGCAGATTTGTTGAGCAGTGCAGGAGAAAACTTTATTTTGTATTTGTTAGCAAAACAGTGTCTCTGTGGTTCACTGCAGCTTCGCTCCCATGTGCAAGGATCAGAATGTAAAGCGTCATCCAAATGACGTTAATATTGCTGTAGTGCAGTTTGCAATGTAGGAAAAAAAACAACACATTTTTATTAGAGATGTTCTGATACCATTTTTGACCTGAACTTACCAATCGGCCAATACCGAGTCCTGATCTGATAGTGGTGCATTAACAATAAATATATATTATTATTTTTTAACAGCTGTTACTGCTACTACTAACCCTGTATGGGTGTGATATGATTGCTATCATTGTTGTATGGCCTTGGCTCAGGTTAAACTCTTTGTAAAACATGAACAAATACATACAGAGAATGAATTGAGTTTGAAGTCAGGCATAACGGAAAAAGAACATAAATAAACTACTTTAAAGTAGTTTTCGGAGCTAATTGATGTGGTATCGGTGCATAGACTCACATACTTGCCGATACTGATGCCGATACCAATACCAGCGTTTTTGGCAGTATCGGAGGCATTTCCAATACTGGTATTGAAAGAACTTTAATTTTTATATTGTTTTTGACGATATTTAGAATCAGAATCATTTTATTGCCAAGTAGTTTTCATGTATGAGGAATTTGTCACGGTGCATTACAAGAAACAACACAAGCAAAAGCAAAGTATAGACAAAACCAAAGAAAAACAAAAGGAAAGCACAAATGTGTACAAGTGAGGAATAAATATAAAATAAGATAAGATTAAATTGCGTTAATGTAACGCATTGTGTTATGAGTTGAGTACTCCGGTGTGCAGAGATTATAAAGTTCTAAAGAGTTACAGGTGTGCAAAGTTTACAGTGCAATGATCAAGTAGTGATCTTGAGTGGAATGAGGGACCATGTCAGTGAGGGTCCCGGGTCTTGTTATTGAGTATGGCCGTGGTTGGGAAGAAACTGTTCTTGTGACGTTCGGTTTTGGCCGTAACAGACCTCAGCCTCCTGCCGGAGGGGAGTTTTTGAAACAGACTGTGACCGGGGTGAGAGGGATCAGGGATCAGCCACGATCTTTCTCGCCCGCCTCAGTGACCTGGACACGTGCAGGTCCTGGACCTTTAATATATCATAAGAACTGTATGAGAATACACCTACAGTTTGTCTTTGTACCCACAGTAAAATAATCCTGATGACAGGTATATTGTCTCAGGCTTTCTTATGGTGACTACATCCTCCGTCTGTACTGTTGATTAACACTCATTCTTGTAATCAGATAATGAAATCCTTGGCAGTGAGAAACGAGCCTGTGCTCCGCTGTTTTTTCCTGTACCTGCAAGGTCTGGATCAGGTGTCACGGGATGATTCCTCCAGGTCTGGGCTCCGTGCCAGAGCTCTGCCTGCATGCTGTGCCCACACTCCGGTTGAATTATGAGGGTGTTTTGGCAAGGTTATACTTGTGAGCAATTCATCCTTGTTCACTTTGCAGGCTCAATGGCCCCTGGGGACTTCAGCTGAAAGTAAATCCTGTTGGGGGTTTCTCACCTCCTGGCACTCTGAAATTGCTTCATTATTAATATTTTTATTGAATGATGGGCCTGTGAAAACAGAATATCTGCTGTGGTAGCACTGAGATGACCTGGTAGACTTTGTAACAGGACTTCAGTGTTTATTAGTGTTATTGTGAAAGTGTTTCAGTCCTGACGAGGACAGAATGTAACACTTAAAGGTCCAGTGTGTAGTATTTGGCTGCCTGACTTGGAAAAATAGGAATGATTGTGTTTTTATCTCCATGGGGAGCGGCTCTCCCTCCATGGAGGCGGCCATCTTTACAGCTACAGGAGCCCAACGTTTCACCTTTTTACATTTAGTGGCCGACTGCCGGAAATACACCGGCAGGAAAACATAGAAGAAGAAGAGTGTTTGTTTTTGCCCTCCTACATTTTGTTTGTGAGTAGTAGTGAGTAGCTTCTTGTCCCTGGAGGCCACCGTAGTTTGTGTGTTTCTCTGAAAGGGAGGGGTGAGCGGGACAGTGTTTACATCTAGAACCTCACCACTAGATGCTGCCAAAAACTACACACTGTACCTTTAAACCAGAGACGTACTTGCTTTTTAACCACGTGTTTGCGTAGACAGCCGGCTGCGTCGTGATCTGAATTGTTCACATATTTGCCTCCGTACCGACACATGTTACTGGAGGACACACCAGAGAACTCAGACCGTCCCATTCTTTATAACGACCAGCAGGGGGCGACTCCACTGGCTCCAAAAAGACATCCAGTTGTATAGAAGTCTATGAGAAAATGAGCGTACTCCTCTGTTGATTTATGACCTCAGTCAACAGTTTCATAATGAGTTTATGGTCTCAATCTCTAGTTTCAAGTCTTCTTCAACACAGCATGATGTTCATTTAGTAAATTATAGTCACATTTAGAAGAAAATAGACGATAAAGCAGGGGATGCTTTAGGGCGGGGCTACAGGGCGACCTGTCAATCAAGATAGAGGCTTAGCAATGCTAACCATGTCACTGTGCACGTTAAAACACACGTGAACTTGTTTTGGGGTGTTGTCTGTGTTTTCGTCTTAGAACGTTGACCACTGACGAGTTAATTGTAAGATTTTGGTCGCTTAAAAATGTCTAGATCCGTGTTCTGCTGGTAACATGATGCACGAAGATATGAGAAAAACAACCTGATCTCACAGAAATGCATGAAATGACCACGACCTCTTAACACAGTTACATGCTGCTGTTGTGCTCCAATGTTGTTTTAACCGGGACGTGAACTCTGGGCTCCCACCACCCCAGCCTGCCTCCTTACACGTCTGGCTGCTCTTTATACGCCATCATCTGGGAACTGGTGTATCCAGCCGGCATGGGATCCTAATAGACTGACGTTGTTGTCGTGGCGGGATCACCTAATTTGAACACAATATGTGACACCAACACGAAATTGGGTGTGAAGAGGTCGTGGTTATTTCACGGATTTCTGTGAGATCAATCTGGAGAAAAAAACACTGTATGCAAGTAACTAAACACAACGTTTTAAGTGTGTGATTGAAGCAGAAAACTTACCAAATAGTTTGTGACAGAAACTGATAGAAACTGATAGAATCATATCAACAGAAAGTGGACGCCGTCTGCAGCACGTTGTGGTGACACAGTTCTGCTTGAAATACGCTGAACGTGAGCGATACGTCGCAGAGCTGCAGTTGGAAAAATGATCGCTAAAACAAAGCTCTTCAATAAAGTGAGGGAAATGCAAAGGGAAAATAATAAATAAATAAATAAATAAATAAATTTTTAAAAAATAATAAAAAAATAAAGGCAATAATAAATAAATAAATAAATAAATAAATAAATACGTATATTAAAAAAATTATTATAAAAAAAATAAAATAATGAAGGCAATAATAAATAAAGAAATAAATGAAAATGAAAACATTTAAACATGAATGCATCAAAAAATTGAAAGAAAACTTAAATATAATAATATTATTTTTGCTATATTTAATGATATATTAATTAATTAAATTTCCATCCAGCTTCCATCCTCCATATTATTCATTTATTTTTTTAACTTTATTTTTTTAAATTAATTAATCAATCAATCAATCAATCAATCAATCAATCAATCAATCAATCAATCAATCAATCAATCAATCAATCAATCA
>JAOVVB010189871.1:0-11079 GCA_028570985.1 Heterobranchus longifilis | reverse complement strand
CACACACACACACACACACACACTGAACCTCTCGCTGAACCAGCGGTGGTTTTAGAGGAGTGTGTGTATCGATGCCAAGGCAGATGCCCGGACAAGAGTGCCAGCATGTTATATGGGTCTAATTGAGAATGCATGGTGGCTGTGAGACACACACACACACACACACACACACACACACACACACCGCAGCTGCATCTACACAGAGGATATGTGGGATAGATAGGAGGATGGAGGACACTAGCGTCTTTATACGGGCTCTCTTCAAGTATTTAGAGGAGAAACACACACACACACACACACACACACACACACACACACATCAGGACAAAATTGTTGGTAACTCAAAGTAACTGCTGTCGGTTCCTGTTTTTTTTTTTTTTTTTTCCGATTTTGGTTTTTGCAAAGCTAGTCTTGAATTTAACTTTGAGTGGCATTAAAAAAGTCTTAAATCTAACTTTCCTTAAACTGTAGGGACCCTGACACGCACGCACACACATGCACGCATGCACGCACGCACACACACACACACACACACACACACATACAGATACACACATATTTCCTGATTGATACACTCTGCAGAAACTTTCACAATGTGTACACACACTTTCACTCTCACACTTTCACGTCTTGCAGGCACATGTACGCACACACACACACACACACACACACACACGCTGTCGTCCGTTACTACTTGTTCCTCTTTCTCTCGTCTCGTATATCACTCCGTGTGAGACGGACGCTTCCTTCCCTCCGCCATCTGCTCCCCTTTCTTTTTTATTTTTTCTCTCCACCGCACGTCGTTTTCTTGTTTAATCCGTCTCCTCTGTTTGTTGTTTGCTCGTCTCCATGGTAACCGGCTTAGCTGCCGTCTTATCATGTGTGATATGAAGACGGGAGGTATTCACCTCACAAGTTTAGACAGCGCGGCGGGAAGAAGGCGGGTAAATTACTTATCGCTTCTGAGATCGTACACTAAAGCTTGAAGTGACATGGTGATGGCAGATTTTAGAAATCTGTTTTTTTCCGTGACCGTAGAGAGTTTAAGGGAGGTCCGGAAATTTACAGATGTTTTCCAGCCGAAAATCCCAAGTTGTAGTCAAAGTGCTCTGGAGATAAAGACTTCGAAATAACGGCAGCACCGCGATTTAACTATCTTCTCTAGAAAGTACGGATGGGAAAAAAGTCAGAATGTTTCGAGAAAAAAGTTGGAATGTTTCGAGAAAAAAGTCGGAATGTTTTGAGAAAAAAGTCAAAATTTTTTTAGAAAACAGTTGCAACGTTGAGAGAAAAAATTCACTACAAAGCAAAATGTCAGGGCAAAGGACTTGAAAATGTTAGTGTGCTAGTCTTATTTTATGCGCACTCTGAATTGTTTTTAATTTTTAAGTACACCATTTATCTGTGTGAGTTTACTCATGATTTTGCAGTGATTTCAAATCTTATTTATCTCTGATTGTTACGGCCCTGGCTGTAGTGTTTGTCCTTGTATATTCTGGTGTTTCTGTGTGAGTGTGTGTGCTCGTTGATTCGTTTTGCACTCCGTCATATCAAAATAGAATAACAGGTTTGCTGTCCTGAAGAGAGGAGGAAATAAAAACAATGAAAACATTTACACGTTTACACGTGTGTGTTGCATCAACAATAGCGTGTGTTCTCAAGGCACGTCTCAAGGTTAAAGTCGGTCACTTATTTGTTCAGCTACACGCGGGAATCCCCGACACGCCTGATATTAACGGCCTGATATTTGAACTGCAGGATCACAGTTTTCCACATATTGTTCCAACACGTAGATTTGGCTCCACTTTTACATTCTTGTTCACAGTTTCTACATGTTATACATCTATATACATCTGTGTCTTTTTAGAAATATATATAATCATGAAACAATAGACTTGTACTGTACTTAGTATACTTTATATAATTTTGAGGTACATGCACTCAGTGTTGGGGAGCAGTTACATGTAACTAAATTACTGTAATTACAAAATAAATGTAACTGTCATCAGTTTACAGAGGGGTTACATCTGAATATGGAATATATATATATATATATGGCATATTTATGGACAATTACACTACTGCACTTTACACTGTCTGATTTATATTTATATTTTAGGACTTTTCAGCTTCATTGCCCATAAAAACAATTGTTAGAAAAGTAATCAAAAAGTACTCAAAAGTTACATAACTTTGATGAAGTAATTGAAATAGTTACATTATTTAAGTTATTACATCTTTAACAGGGTAACTAGTAATCTGTAACCTATTACATTTCAAAACACGGCTTGTACTTTACTGGAGTATTTCCATTTACTCCACGACATTTCTTCAGCAAATATTGTCCTTTTTACTCCACTACATTTATCTGACAGCTTTAGTTACTTTGCAGATTTAGATTATTAATACAAAATATAAATCAAATAATAAATTCTGATATATTTATTTATAATTTAAGCTACCCAGGAGTAATTAACATAATTAAAAGGAGCTCCACTTTTAGCAGCTGCAACATTAAAGTGATTAATGCATTAATAAGTAATCCAATAATACACATTATTATTACTTCTTTATAATTTTTCTTAGTATATTTTGATGCTAAATACATTTGTATTTTTACTCTAGTATGATTTGTGTTTTATGTAGGACTTTTACTTGTAACAGAGTATTTTTACACAGTAGTATTATCTGAATACTTCTTACACCATTTAGTAAAAGGGTATATGTGGGGGTTTTTTTGTTTTGTTTTTTTAAATTTTCATTTCTACATTTTTAAATCATTACTGCATCTTCTTTCTTTAGTTGTTTTGTTAATTTAACACTTTATAACTCAGTTAAACACACACACACCTACACACACACACACACACACACGCATAAATTATGCAAAGAAAGCAAAATCATAATCATAAAAGAGTCTTACCATCTTGGATGTCGTTGTTGTTGTTGTTGTTTATTAAAGGTCTCGTGTCGCTCCTCCGTGACAGTCCTCCAAATCCCTTAAATCTTCTCATCTCCAGTTTGTAAGTTTGAGTAGTTTAGTAGTTTAGTAGTTTTGTGATGCAGCTCTGCTCTGCTCTCTGCTCTCTGCTCTCCACTGCTCTGCTCTGCTCTGCTCTGCTCTCCGCTGCTTTGAGTCAGCAGCTCTGTGATCCTTTATAAAGAATCATTTGGGGGGGGTTTCCCATCACATCATCTACACTGTACTTTCATTTTCATTCAGATCTGGTTACAGCCGGTAAAGTGAAAGTTGTTGCATCATAATGAGCCACAATGATAACATAGACATCATGTCTTATGTTTAAAATACATAAAATATAAGATGTTATGGAAACATCAAAAGCACACAAAAATAGTTACACTTAAAACATAAGTTATGTATGTAATTTATGGGAAAGCCGTAGTAAACAATAATGTTTCAAGCCTCGATTTAAGCCCAGATAAGTCGGAATGTTTCCAGAAAAAATCTCACAATTTTATGAGAAAAAAGTTGTAATGTTTCCAGAAAAACAAAGTACTTTTATGAGAAAAAGTCACAATGTTTTGAGAAAAAAGTTGTACTTTTATGAGAAAAAAGTCGTAATGTTTCAAGAAAAATATGCACAATTTTATGAGAAAAAAGTCACAATGTTTCAAGAAAAAAGTCGTAATTTTATGAGAAGAAAATCTTAATGTTTCGAGAAAAAAGTCATAATTTTATGACAAAAAAGTCACAATGTTTTGAGAATAAAACAACACAATTTTATGAGAAAACAGATGTAATGTTTCAAGAAAAGTCGTAATGTTTTGAGAAACAAACCTCACAATTTTATGAGAAAAAACTGTTAATGTTTCGAGAAAAAAAGTCATAATTTTTCAAGAAGAAAAGTCGTAAGGTAAAGAGATTGCAGTGTGTTTTAGTGCCGTTTTAAGAGTTTTAAACATATTTTGTTGATTATCGAGATAATATTGTGAATCACAGTTATTTTGGCCAGGATGAGCATGACATGAAATTTTCATATTGTCCCACCAAAACAACAACAAAAACAACAAACAGTTAAAGGCTCAAAGCTTAATTTTAGTTTTATAGTTGATGTACGAGTTAATCTGCAGGAAACCTGAAAGGTTGAAACAACGGAAGTGAGTGGGAGTGATTTGTTTACCTGTGCAGGTGTGTGTGTGTGTGTATTTTTAGATATCAGATAACAGGCGTGTCATTGTAGCGTGATGAGTGACTTCAGCAGATGGAAAAACCATTTCTTGTGTTCACACACTTTCTATTCACGGGCAGATTGTTGTGGAAATGAAAACCAATTGAAATGTGAAAGGCTTTGATTTATTTAAGATCGTTATCTGTCCGGATGTTTTATCCAACACGAGTCTTTCTCCATGACTGAGTAACATTTATTGTGTTCAGATCATTTACTTTAAACAGAATGATAATCGTGTTTTTCCTCATTATTAACAGTGAACATAAGGAGTGTTTGAAGGATTAATCTCAGTGCACATGTTGCAACTTTTGAGTGGGTGTGTGCAGAAATCATAAGAACAAATTCCCCTGCAGATTAACGGAGGTAAAGGGACATTCCACCTCTCTCTCTCTCCTTCGACACACAGAGCACAGGGGGGTGTCCCTTATCTAACTGGGAGAGCTGGATATTCCCTAGTCCACATTTTAGATTGTTGCAGGAAGCAGGAGAATGAATGTTATTTGTTGAGCTTCTGAACCAGCGGCTGGTGCATTTAGATGTAAATGTGGCTGCAGGAGTGGTTCTTAATGGATTTAATGTTTCTGTCTGTAATGTTTCTGTCAGCTGAATGTCAAATCAGGAGCTGAGGCATCAAAAGATAGAAACAATAACACTATAAAAGCATAATACCAGACAAAAGAAAAGAAAACGCGCCAATTAAAAATGTAATTTTCTATATCCAAACAAAACGAATAAAACCTACTTAAAGGGTCTTTAACATCGCTTACCTTTTTTAATGTGTGCTGCTCAGATTTAAAGGCATTTGTTGGCTTTTATAGATTAATAATTTTGAAAATGTTCAAGTCAAAGGACTGA
This sequence comes from Heterobranchus longifilis, assembly GCA_028570985.1. Lineage (NCBI taxonomy): Eukaryota > Metazoa > Chordata > Actinopteri > Siluriformes > Clariidae > Heterobranchus > Heterobranchus longifilis. The sequence continues at coordinate 6,034 of JAOVVB010189871.1, read as the reverse complement.
GCATTCACTGGAGTGCGTCAGTGAAAACTCATGTTTATCCGACCGGGTATGCTGTACCAGAGGCAGTTGTCTTGAGTATCCCAACTTCAAGTCTCATTCTCTGCCCACACATGAAACAAGCCTGATTTCCATGGCAACGTTATCCCTATCACATCTGTATTACAAGCACAGAAGGAGATTACCACGACAGTGTAGTGGTCTTCACTGGGCTTGAACACAGGAAAGAAGAACAGATGAAACCTGTAACTTTTAACAGTTTGATTTATTCTTTTGGGAAGCAGCTTATATGAAACATATTCCAGTATGGGCATGGTATTTCCCTGTCTCTTCCCAGTTCCAAAATATTAAAGGGATGTCGAGAGAAGAGGGTTGAGGGGGTTCGGATCCCTCTTGTCGTCTCTCTCTTTACACCTCCCGCTCAGCACTCAACCTCACTCTAATTCTGTCACACAGCGCCACGTGTTACTCTAACACTCTTACACTCGCACTTACTATCCAGGAACCCCCTGGGGATGTGAGAAATAAAAGGGATTTAATATTTATTATGTAACATCATGCCATGTGTATTAAAGCTATCATGAGGTATGTAATAGGGCAGAGGGCAACAACTATTACTTTTCTGCCTATACTTATTAAATCCACTCCTGTAGCCTGCAGGGAGGAGGGGAGGGGATGTTACATGAGCACAAAAATAAACTGTGGTTAAGTGCAAAATTAGTTTCTGATGGGTCATTTAGCTTGCTGAATTAGAGAAATGGCAGAAACTGTCCCTTTTTATTTTGAAAATATAGTGGATTCAAAAATAGATTAGAATACCAGTTTATTTAGATTTTCTATTCACCTGCTAAAACAATATTTTTTATGTGTGTATAAAATATTAAAATAGTGAGCACCATGACTGTATAAAATATGGACGTAGTGTCTGTGACGAGGTTTCTGAACAGCCAAAATGAAGCTCAAAATGGGTGGCTCCGGCTGTCGTTATCTTTGCAGTGCCTGACTCCACCTAACTCCTGGCTAATCTAAAAATGGGCAAAGAGTTGGAGCATGGATGGAGCTGAGGAGGAATGAAGTCTACCGTCTATGCTGTCCACCTGTCACTCAAAGCAGCACGCCCTTAATTATGCATAACTTAAGCCTTAATATAATTTAAACAGCTGAGGTATATATAAATTCATCCCCCGTACAGCTCTCGTGAACGGGGAAATATAGTGACCAAAAAATGTGTTTTGTACCATGCTTGTTTCTGCTGTAAGGTTGGGCAGTTTAACATGGGGCTATGGGAATTAACCTCAATCTGCATAGGTCAATCCCCATTTAAGAAACTGCAGTTTTTGTTAAATTTTTTAGCACCGGAGGTTGCCGCTTGGTTTGCACGTGTGGTTTGTTTACAGAAAAAGTGGAAGAAAATGTCGGCCGTGTGGGAGAATTATATTGTCTTAGAAAAAGATCAGCGACAACAATGTTGTGTATGAAAAACACAAGAGGTGAAAGAAAAAGAAGGTTTTTGTTGGGCTATGCAAGTATTGAAAAAATCTTGTCATTAACAGGCTAAAAAGGCTTTTGAAGCAGTTATTTAAAAAAAAAAAAAAAAGTGTTTTCATTTGAAAGGTTATGTTTAATGTTGTTTCATAGATTGGCATGATTGAATTTGTGCTCATTCAAAGATAGTGTGATGATTTTAAAACATTTGACTTCATGACTTCATGCAAGTAAATGCTACAGACTACTGTGCAGGCCAACACACTGTCATGAAAGCAGTCATTTTTCAAATTTCTTAATTTTTTCTCTGTTGATTTTGTTTTTGAACACTTGACAGATTTGTTCTGTGTAATTGCTTACTCTTCCATGTGCATTGTTTCTATTGTGTGTGTGTGTGTGTGTGTGTGTGTGTGTGTGTGTGTGTGTGTGTCAGATCAGGTGACCGCTCTGTTTGTTGTCTCCATTGTCCTGCGGTAATCTCCATTCTTCAGACACAGCTATGTTGATTATCAGCCGGGTCACCACCTGAATGCAGTTGGTTGAACTTCACACGCACGCACGCACGCACACACTTTGTTAGCTGTTCACTAAGCAGAGGAGCGGACATTTCAGACCTATGTAAACAGCAGCAGGATGGAGCAAGAATGTTGAATTGGATGGAGGCAGGTGTGTGTTGATGTGTGCTCCGGAGGCTCTTATCAGTGTTCAACAGCTCTGAGTCGTGCTGCTTGTTGACCTTAACAGGTCATCACCCAGCTGCTGTAATGGCACACCACTCAGCTTACGCCAGTTAACAATTAGGAGCCGGACAAAGACATGGCCGTGTTAGATAAATCAATATTTACACGGCAGCTTGTTCATCTGAAGCATCCTGCATGAAAGGACCATGGCAGTGATTTTGCATATTTTGGTCAGTTTACTAAGAATCAGGAATATTTTACATTACTGCTGATTATTTTGTAAACCATGCTGAAATGTTTTTGCTACCTTCAAGAAAGGTCTGTCCAGGAGGAAAATCAAATGCTTTAATTGTGTAATCCATCAGCGTGAGTTATAATTGCTGTTATAATTGGTTTTGCAGTCAATGCTTTTTAAATCAGTTTGCACTTCATCTGCATTACTATACAGCCGTCAGGCACATTGGTGCTAAATGAAAAGTCACTGGATCATCAAAGTCTGTGGGAGTCATCCTCTGAGAACCATGAATGTCTCATGGCAATCCATCAAATAGTTGTGGAGATATATGAAACCTAAATCTGCAATATTTCAGGTTCATAACTAAATACTAAGTATCAGCATTTTAAGTAATTTCCATATTTGTATATTCGCCAAAAAAATCTATGGTAAGTATAGGGTCCGAAATGAGTTTTTGACGAAGTCGTGAAGTAGTGTGGGATCAAAGGAGTTGTTGTCTTCGTTGTTAAACAACCACCAATTGCAGATAGAAATCTGTCTGACATGACTCATGCTCACAGACGAGTTAATGTATTAAAGTTTGTTAACATATTAAAGTTGGTTCACGTTACGTCATTTCATTCTAATGAAATGGCCGCAAGTAACGTTAGCTAACCTAACGTTGTCACGTGTGAAAGATCTGGACCCAAACGTAGATTGAGAGGCAGGCAGGAACAGTTGAAAGATTTAATAAAGCAAAAATAAACGTACAGGTCTCCAAAAACAGGCAGGAATCAGATATACCAAAACACGTGGGGAACACAAGGGGGGCAGTTACTAAGGCAAACAATTTGACAAATGACAGGACTACATGACTAAATACACAAGGGAAGCAGGGTGATTAAACACAGGTGAAACAAATCAGGACAGATGCAGACAATCACAATATGAACAAAGACAGGAATTAAACCAAGCCATGACACATGAGGAGCTAACCTTCAAAATAAAACAGGAAACAGACTAAACACAAATGAAATAAATGCAACAAGGAAAACCAACAGAAAACCCCAAACCAGAAAACCAGAACTTCTAAATAACTGAAAGTCTAATATAAGAATCAAAACATGACAAACTCTGTATAAACTAAAAAGTCAGGGGTCACGGAGCCAGACTGTAACAAACGTTAACTTGCTAACTTATCATTAGATGAGTCGACTACTCTTACAGCTACTGTAGCTAACGTTATGGTGAATTAAATTGTGTTAGCCCAGTGCTGTTATCCGTGGTAAAAATAATCATACTAAAATAACTTTAGTGCATTGAACATTGTTGTAAGGTATAACGTTAGTCTCTTGGTGGCTGGCACCAGCTACTTGTCGCATATCATAGTAAGATATTAACAGTTACAAAGCAAAAAAAATGGTTTCTCGATACGTCGAATGAATAATGATGTCCAAATCAAGTACTTGAGTACTCATGCCCATCCCTGCTAAATACCTAAAATTTCAACCTCATGGTGGCGCTAGATAAAAGGTCAGAGGATCACCAAAGTCTGTATCCTCTGGGGACCATGAACGTCTGAAAAAAAAAATCTCTGGACCAAAGTTGTGGATCGACATTGCCATCTCTAGAGCCATGGTGCTAGTGTGGTTAGAAATGTATGCACACACTTATGATGGATTACACAACAAGTTCAAAGAACAAATTGATTTTTTGTGGAATTTATATACAGAAATAAATGAAAGCCAGTGGCTGCCTGAAAGAAAATGCATTCTTAAGTCTAAATGTGTATGCATGCAATGATAGTCAGCATTCTGTTTTTTGTTTTTTTTGACAATGGCTACTGTTTAATGACACATCCTAACTGTGGCTAAATCGCTAATATTGCCAGGAGCGTCTATAATCCCTGTGTGAAACTGTCTGTCTGGTTGGCGTGCTGCCTTTCAGAAGTGTGTGTACTACTGCAGGTCTCTTGGTGTGGGTGTGAAGTCTGAGTGCGCGTGTTACTGTTGTTGTCGTCATGTGTTTTTCAGTGGGCATGAATGTGTGCGCCTTCTGTGTTTCAGTCCTTTAAATCAACAAGAGAAGTGCTTAGCTTAATGGGCCTTAAAACCTGCAGACTCACTAACCTTTTGCATGGAGGGAGACAGAGAGAGAGCGAGAGAAAGAGAGGGAGTTTGTGTGGGAGAGACAGAGAGAAAGGGAGAGAAAAACGATACGTAGGAGAGAGAAAGAAAGTGAAGGTGAGAATGTGAAATAATGTTTAAGCTCAATAAATAGATGTGTGTGGAAATGTCCTAATTCAGTGGACCAGCTGTTTCCGTTAGCCAGACACAGTGTTACCATGGAAACATGCTGATGATGCAGCAGGACATACAGTATGACTGAAGAGTTTTCATCTTTTGGATGATGTTTTTTCTTTGGCCTTGAAATATATATTTTTGGTAGCATCTTTTGTTGCTTAAGTGGGCATTGTTTTGATGTTTCTACACTACATTTCCCAGAGATCATCTGTCAATTAAACAGTGCCGGTTCTTTGTCTGTTCATCCACCATCATATCACTGCTCATGCTTATTCCAAACTACTAATGTAAAACGCATCACTTCCTGTGCTGTGTTTATGAGCAGGGAATGCATCACAATGTGGTCCAAGACATATAAGGTCTTCTCTACCCACATCGCTCCATTAAAGGCCCGTGTTTGATTTGTTTACAATGCTGCTGCTGCTGCTGCTGGATGAAAACCTTGAGCTCTCAAAAGACATCTTATGAATCTGTGAATGCTAGTTTGACCATGAAACTTGTTCAAAAAATAAAGAACATTTTTAAATCAAGAAAAAACCCCATTAAAATCATGTTTTGTGTCCTGCCAGCATCAGATTTTTGCATGTACTAATCGCTTTGTATTGCCAATGTATGAACAAATTGTAACGGGAGTGTGGCCGACATCAACGTCGGAGTGCGAGCAACAGGATGCTGACTGCAGTTCAACGGCCAGCAGTGTCATTAATAACAAGGATTTCCTGAAAGTTCCACATAATATCTTTAAGGCTTCTATGGGACACATTTACCTACAGCCAGACATTCACTCCACCCACTCCTCATAAATTCATAATTTATCTCTCTTCCATTCGCTGCCTCCACAACAAAGTGGATTAATGAATTCAGCCCAAGCGGCAACCTGAAAAATAAAGCCAGCGCGGAAGAGCCAACAACTGCAGTTCCTCGAATGGCCACTTGAGGTTGGCTCTAAAAGCGAGTCAATCCCCATAGAGCCCCATGTTAAAATGCAAAATTAAAACATGTTTATAGCATGGTACAAAAAAACGGTTTTGATCTCTATAGCTAATTTCTCCAAACTTTCCAACTGTACGATCGCTGCTGCGCCTGCCGCCGTGGATTACTACTGCCAATATTACTACAACACCAAATACAGATGGAACCCAAGAGCCTGCTTGAGATTTCTGGCTCAAGTTAAAGGCAGTTTTTTTCTGTAAAATGCAGTTTTTTTCTGTTAAGGCAGTTTTTTCCTCACCACTACTGCATATAACTCTTGCTCTTGGGTGATGTTGGAACTTTGATTATCATTGACTTGAAAATCATTGAGCCTGTTCTAGTCCTGCTCTCTATGAAAAGTGTCCTGAGATAACTTCTGTTAT
>JAOVVB010189841.1:0-11080 GCA_028570985.1 Heterobranchus longifilis | reverse complement strand
TGTGTCTGTGTGTGTGTCTGTGTGTGTGTGTGTGTGTGTGTGTGTGTGTGTGTGTGTGTAGTCTTTTTAGCTTCCATTCAGTCTCAAGCAGTAGAGATTGAAGCTGTCCTGGATGCAGTGTGAGCTTTGACCCCCAGCACTCCTCTTGTCCGCCACTTTCATCATTATCCATCTTCACATCCTCACTCTCTTTGTACTCATTTATCCAGCCTTTTGGTCCTTATATGCCCCGCTAACACATTTGAGACGGGCACTTCACAGACACCTATTGAAGCTCTGTTACCAGGAGAGCAGAGGAGAGCAAACACTAAAACTGTTTGATGTATAAATCGCCTCTGATTAATGATCTAGAGGTGATAAGTGGGTAATTGGAATTGACCACTTAAACCTTTTTACAACAGGAAACGGATGTGGCTTTTCCGACACTTATGTCAATAATGATTACTGCTGCATGTCATTTGATTGGTTAGTGTGTGCGCAGTGATCATGATTGGCCATGTCAGGTGAAACAGTTTTTACGCAAGCAAGCATGTCGACATTTATACATGCCCCGCTGACAGCCTTTTTTTTTTTCGTTAACTTCTTGGTTACTGGATAACTGGCAAGCTTAAGTCCAGCAGCCACCTTTCAGCAGCACTCCAGACACCAAAACAACAATGAAATGCTTAATGCCTCTGGCTTAGATGTTGGCATTAACTTCAAACACCTGAAAGCAGGCTCAAGGAAGACCCTGACTGGCATCCCAGTACAGACTGGGTTGAAAATAAACACACATGCAACCAGTCACATCACAGAGAAGACCCACACAGGAAAACACACAATTATTGGCTGAAGAATCTGGGAGCTATTTTTACCAGGGCCTTACCTCTGTACCTCTGAGAAAGGAAGAGAGGACAAAAGAGAATTATTTTTGTATTTACCAGCTCACAAATGGGCAGGAAGGGAAACCATCAGCGTACTTTTTATTTCCTCTTTTTCTACCGCCAAATATGTCACCAACAGTATCCAATTACACTTATTCCCCTGTACCACGTTCTTTCTTCTCTGTTTCTCCCTTACTGTCTTTCTACCCATCTTTCCCCATTCCCCTCAGCGTGTGCCCTTTTTCCTTTCGTTTTCTTTTGTTGTTGTTGTTTTTTTTTTCCCTCTCTCTCTCTCGCTGTCTGCTGCTCTCTTTCTCTCTCTGCGTGACTGAAGGGACTAGCCATTCACCACTCTCTTCCATTACTGTGTCTGCAGTGGCCTGAAGGCCACCACATCCTGTTAACAACACACAGGTTACAAACCACAGAACAGGCTGGATCTGTCTGTATCAACTATGCCAACCACACACACACAAAAAAACATGACAGAGTCACTGATGCATTATAAAACTATAAAAAAAAAATATTTTCCATAGATTGAATGGAGAGGATGTGCCACAAAAAGCCTCTATTGTTACAAGTTTGGACCTAATTTTAATGACTCCCAAGTCACACACATTCCTGCAGTCTAAACGTTTTATTGCTGTACTACATGCGGTAACTACTGAGCTGCTTTCCATGTGTACTCCCTCCATGTCAGCTCAAACTCGACAGCAGGGTCCCGGTCTGCTCTTAGCCCAAGAGTTCGTCCCCTGCCATCCCTCTCCTCTGCTTCTCCATCTGCCCATCTCTTCTTCATCTCCAGCTCTATGGCTCTCCTGGAGGGAAGGCAGGTGGTTCTAACCCTAAAGTAACCGTAGCCCTGCAGGGAACAACCTGCGTAAGCTTGGCCACCTTCCCTAGTCATGTGCTCCTGTTTAATTTCCTGGCCCTGCGGCCGAAAGGCAGGCAGACTCAGCCAATCTCAGTCAGGAGAGACCTGGCTTCTCTGCCTCCTATATGTTGCTGAAAAACGCACAGAAAAACAATCTACAGCAGGCGTGATCATATGAAGCCGCATGCCACGAAAATAAATACCAATCATCGTCGGATAACTTTTAAAACGTCCCAACAAAGAAGCAGTTGATTGCAGTGACTTTGAGATCACGGGATTAATTGTGTTTAATTAAGATAGCATTTTTTGTGTATGTGCATCTCCCCAGGGGCAGCACACCTATAGTATGCTTATTAGTCGTGGGGCTTGTGTTTCAGAAATGTGTGCTCGCACGCACATGGTGACATAAGAACAAGGAGAGAGCCAGTGTGACTTTGAATTCCACTCTGCCTGCTGTTCCCCTCATCATTAGGAGTCGGCTCACGGAGCCAGCCACAGGAAATAGTGAAAACTCTGAAGCGGGGGGGGGGGGGATTCAGATTGCAATAACATTTGTGCTGAATGGCACCTTTCATCTCCTTCCTCACCTTTCCTCACTTGTTTTATCCCTCTGTCATTCACCCACTCGCTGGTGTGGGCGGCCAATCGGAGAAGAAAGGCAGAATAGCATGCACATAAGCATTGCTACTGTCATGTACAATCTAGAGATGGCTAAATTGTGAATTAAATTCAAGTAGATTATATGAAATAAGTCCAGCCGCTGAAAATATCCACACATATGGAACCAATGTACCATAGAGGGATTTGTTTTTAAAATCCATCATTTTATCCATCCATCAACAGTTAATCAATTACACAAACACACATAGTTACATCCTAAAAGTCAGGATAGAATGAAGAAGACTTGTGCCAACTCACTTGTTGGTGGCAGCTCTGTCCTCAGGTTTAAAAAACGTGTCACCCATTGTCCTGATCCAAACCTCAGCTTCATCACGCCGCAATTAGCACTTTCTCTCTTGAGTTCTTCCTTCTCGTATTCCTCCTTGAAACATCATCCTGTTCCTAATCCATCTCTTTCATTTCTTCCCTCTAAGGGGAATTACTCTTGTATCTTCTCTTGTCTCATTCATTTAGATTTTTAAGTCGGTCAAGATCCCCAGTGAAGGTGCATTCTATGTACACAGGCCCTCTGCACCACTTACAAAAATTGCCTTGCCCACTTGTACTGTCCTTTTTAATTTCAGTTTGCACACACACACACATACACATACACTTCAGTCCCTAACCACCCAGGTCCCTCACATCATTGTAAAATAGCCTGCTTCCTAATCCACCTGGTTGTGTTCTGCTCCTCCAGGGGTTTTTTCAAGTGTCCTAATACCGTGCGCGGGAGGAGGAGGCGGGTAACGAGGCTGGCTGAGAAGCCCGGGCAGTTTTAATCTGCCCTGGTCCTCCAGTGGCAAGGGGGAGGGACCCTGCAGGCCCCTTGCCAATCTTTCTGCCTCTCTTTGAAGGTCTCCTTAATCCCCTTACAGAGAGGCAAGGAAATGCAGATGTGTGTGTGGATGTTTTCGTGTGTGCATACCCCGTGGGGTCGATCGTAGGGGTGTTAGGACCCCGTATCTCCAAAGGTCCAATTCTGATTGAGACTTGTGCACATTGTCTCTCTGCCACTCTGTGCCTTTGTCTCTCACACACACCCTTTATACATTGTCCACACACAGTAGTTTCCTTACCCCAGGGGCATTACCAGGGCCAAGCTTCAACATCTACAAAGTGGGAACACACACACACACACACACACACACACACACACACACACACACACAGCTTTCATCTCTGCCTCTCCAGCGACTGTGTCCCAGTGTTTAGGCAGGAAAATAGGATTGTGTAGAGCTCAGCGTTTAGAGAGCCCAAAGGCCGCCCGTCAAATTCAGCTCCTACAGTCTGTGATGCCTCGCTCTGCCAGCCGTCGCTCAAGTCATTTCAAACTCCATTCTTTCAGTCCCACCCGCCAACTCTGGACTGATGGCTTTCTTTGCCTCCTCCTCCATGTCGTCTCGAGTGCAGAAGCTTTTTTTTTTTAATCTCACTTGGGTTCACTTGGTTTGTTTATCGCAGTCCTCTTTTCTCTTTCACTGTTATTGTTTGTTAGCGGTGATGTCTGCAATACTTCACTTGCTGTCTATTGCACTCACTGGTTTTCCCATGCTGGAACTGTGTTCAGTGGGGCACAGCAAAACCAAAACATTTCTTCTTTTTTTTCTGTTGAAAAAGCTCTGTTGAAATCCCAAAGTTTTTTTTACTTGGCAGCGAAGGCACGCAACATCTATAATACTATCACACAAAACAATAGAATATCCTTTTCAGCAATGCATTGTGGGGAATTGACTTGGCCTTCAAGTTTAGTCAGTGACCCAAATCATCAAAAGAATCATTGTGAAAGTTGTCTTTCTGGTAACATGATAACATCTTTTTGCAGTGTAGAGAAGATTCAGTTCCATGTGGATGAACTGGACTCCCAGATCTCTCAGCCTTGCATGTTGTTGTTGCGAGTAATTAAACGACATATGGATGGTGTTTTTGTCAGGGTGCACGGAGCCAGATCGGCCAAGGACGAAGGTGTCTCAAAAATAAGTGGTTAAAAAAGTGATGTTCATGGGCTGACTGCGTATGTCCAGGTAGATTCATGGTTCCAGGTTTGCAGGAGGTGCTTAGATCCCTGTTTTAGGAGTCGGGATCTCTGAATGATGCAAATCCCCTAGCAGTATTTAAATCTCCCAAATCATCCCTGGCCAAATCCCTTCAAGATATTCCCTGCTCGATTGGATGGCATTAAAGGATCGCAGCGACAGAACAATACACTGTCTGGCAGCCTGGTGGAATGAGGGATAAAGGGAGGGGAGGAGAGGGAAAGCTGAAGGAGAAATAGAATGCAAGTGCATGAATAAGGTAGAGGCCGAGGGTGCAAATTGGGAATATGGGCTGGGAGGACAGAGGAAGGAGAGGAAGTGTTATTGGTAAGCAGGGAACCGATGATGAGAGAAAGGGGACAGGAGAAACAGACAGCTGTTTGCTGGGCTGGACTGAATGATCCCTCCTGCTGTAACATCATCTGTTTGTCAAAGCCGGTGCAGGCCAACAAGCTTTAATAGTATATCTAAATCTTGTTGTTAAATCTGTATATAATTTTCTAGGTTATTTATATGAAGTTTAATCCGCTCTTAATGCTGTTATGTTACATGGAATACCAGCCCAGTTTCTGAGGATAAACAAGATCACTCAGAATTTCCGCACAGCTTTTCCCCTTGTACTATTGGAAATGCTTTTGATGGGAGAGAAAAACTGATTTTTTTTCCCCCCTTTCAATTCTAGAGAGTGCAGGGAGCTGGTGGAAAAACATATTTTCTTTCCTTCCCTCCTTTTCCTCTCTCTTGTCGGTGGCACTGAGTCTGTGTATATGTGTGTCTGTTGATATTGATGGCACTAGCACAGAGAACCAAGCCTGCCCACTTCACTCCTTTCAGCACAATAAAAGGCTGTTATAAGCCCCATAGATCCAGGAGCCAGTGCCAGTGCCAGGACCCAGACTGTGTCCGCCACCCATACTTACATTGAATCTTATGGATAACCTTGGAGAAGCTGTAGGAGTAAACTAGGCTCCAGGCTGTAGTACCACCCTGAGCACCCACCAACACTACATTAGACGTTTACTCCGAGGCCTTGGCACTTACGAGTTTTGTTATGATGCAGAAAGTGAAGTATTAACAGAGTTAGTTCCTGACTTTGTAATGCGCCACTTTTCAACTGTACCTCAGTAAGCTGTGTGATTGACAGTAATGGGGCGGAGCAGCTGTGATGAGTTTGTAATAATCTGACTGGAGTCAGGTTCACTTCTATGCTAATGAGCTAGTGTGTTGGTGGTTTAGCATGACTAATGGCGCACGTCGCTAACAGAGCTGTCTGGGAGTGAGGAAGGGAGCAAAGGGAGGAAAAGGAGAAATAAAGAGGCTTTGCTGGAGTGCTGTGAAGGTATAAGACAGTCAAAGAGGAGAGTTGCAGGATATTGCGTTGTTAGTCTTTGGGGGAAAGGAAAATACAGTTGAGGCCTGATTCCCTTGGCAGATATGCTCACAAAAGCCGAGGAGCAAGGAGGCAGAGCAAAGAAAATTGCCTTTGAAAGTGCAGCAGTGAATTTGAGAAAGGACATGCAGCACTTACTCCAGCACACTCTTTAAAGGTACTTTTTTTTTTTTTTTTTACAAAAGAGGGAAGGAAAAATGTTATGTTTGTGTAGCGTTTTGTATTTGTGTTGTTTCTCCTGTAGTTGACACATGGTGTTATTATTGAAAAGTGAAAATTTAGCAAATAGCTGGCGAGTAATTAAATAGCTGACAACTAATCAATCAATCAATCAATCAATCTTTGCAGCTCTAATGTATTGTGTATATATGTAGTTTTTACTTTCCTTTTAGTATGTGATTGGTGCATGGATTTTCATGAGAAAAAAAGGTGTGTTGCATGTAGGCCTATGCATTTAAAAAATTTTTTTGCTGGAGTAGTTGTTTGATTTATAGTCTCGATGAAAACATGGGAATCAGGTTTGCCGCACACATGTTTTCATTTCTTACCTCAATCCTCCTTCCAAGTTTGCTTTAGTTGACTTGGATTGATTAAACTTTCTTGTCACTTATTTATTTAGTATGAAGATGTTTTGAAGCTCGTTACAAGTACTCATTCCTTCCTCTTCTCTAACCCTACGCTTCTGGAGAGTGTGGAATTGTTGATAAGTCGTCTTGGCAGTGCGGCGAGAGTAATCATTTTCCTCCAGATGTTAGAGTTTGGGAAGGAACCAAAAGGGAGGTGAGAGAGGGAGGGGAACGGGAGAAAACCCAGCTGCCGCCACTACCAGTTCCACCCCTCTACATGAAGTCATCTACTCCTCCCTCCCCGAGGCTCCCAAATACCACCTCCTCCACTCCACTCTGCAGACTTTTTTCTCCCTCCCCTCTCATTCTCAGTTCTACACATTCTGCCTCTCTCTGTATCCCAGGAGGCCGCCAGGGCAGGCTGTGTTTACTGCTGAGGTAATTGGAGTAGTAGAGAGAGCCTGACCCTGGCCCTGCTAAGGCCTAAGATATGTGCGTGCGGTTGTGTGTGTGTGTGTGTGTGTGTATGTGTACACACATGTGCGCATACGCCTGTTTGTGATGACTGGCAGTGAGGCCAGGGAAGGAAAGCAGGCCTTAGCCAGTGTCAGCCCACTAGGGAGCAGACAAATTGGTTTTCACTATGCTGTCTGTCTTTTCTTGTCTCATATTCTGCAGCTATCCCTTTCGTCTTCCCGCATATCTCTCCATCTCTCCACCAACTCAAAGACAATCATTCACGCTTTCTCTTGTTCTTGCTCTGCAGCGCTTTTTCTCCTCCTGCTACTCTTTTGTTCCACCTCTCTTTCTATCTCTCTCTCTGCTCATCATTTCATCTCTCCGAGCTGAGCTGTTAGCTGAGCTGCATAGACGGTGACTCTTGCCAGATATGAGAAAAAAAACTCCCCCTCAGTTGCAGCCATAGACATGAGCAAATTCATCCAACCTAATCCAGGCGCCTGTTGTGTTTATCTGTGGGTGAGATGGATATGAAAGGGCCTGGAGTCGGGGTGCCGGGGAGAGTGAGGGTGCAGCCCCTGTAAACACTCTCAGACAGACGCTCATCTGTTGCTTATTGTCGTCATCCACATGCACGCACTGTATATAGCATTGAACATAAGCTCTATTGTCTGTAACAATCTGCATTAGCTACAGTTTTTGTCATCACCGTATGAGCACAGGCTTTGATCAGGAGAGAGAGGCACAACAGAGTGCGGCATGACAGTGATTTAGCATGCATCTAGTGACCTCATCGCAGGGTTGTCAGGTAGTGGCAGTGGGACACGGCTCACCTACTTTAGCTCATCGCACTCCCGTCTCCCTATTCCTCCCTCCCCCCTCCTCCCTCTGTCTTGCTCCTCCCTGATAGCTTTTACCGCTCTGCTGATTTCACAAATAGGCCTCATTGATTGAATCTGATTCTTGTGGATAGAGCAGCTTTATTGAGTGGCTTTTTCATTGATGGACAGGAGCGTGTGTGTGCGTGTGTGTTTGTTGCACACATGCATGTGTGCATGTTAGGGATGATAAAGGAAAACTTCCTTTCCTCATCCCTCTCATTGTATAATCTAGCAGCTATTCCTCTCCCGGGAATTCCAGCAGCCAGACCGTTACAGACACACATGCAGCATGCTTGCACACACGGTCCTGGTGATGGCTGCGTCTCAGTGAATGTTTTATGGGTGGTGCATGCTGACTGAGGAGTCTGTTAATTGTGGCGACACCTTGAGCTCTACAACATTAAAGTGTTAACTGCTCTCCCTGGCGCTGTTCATCAAACATTCATCTAAGCGGGTGCTCCTGCGGTACAAAGCTGGCCCAGTCCACCCAGGGCTACATGATTTAAGTCGGTCCAAGTCCACTCCAGCTGTGTCACCAGCATTATCTTTGAGTTTCTCCTCATCTCACGGCTCCTTGTCTGCAGCCATTTTGAATCTGCCATCTCGTCGTGTAGCTCAAACTACGGCGCTAACACTGCCGACAGAGAAAAGTAGGGAAATGTTGCAGGAGGGAATTTGTATTTTGACGGGGGGGGGGGGGGGGGGGGGGAATTAGCTTGTTTCACATGCAAAACAGAAACGGATCTGTCTGGGTTTGGGGGCTTTAGCTAACAAACTGTGTTAGTGTGAAGATGGAGCTATATCATCCGCCCCCACTGGGGATACACACATTTCACACACAGAAGCGCACACCTCATCCTAGCAGCAGCATCTGTGCTCTTCCCCTCGCTGCCCTCTATTTTGTGTCTCTCTCCTCCTCTCAACAGGCGGTGTTCCACCTATGCAGAGTTGGATGGATGGTGGCACCCTCTTGCCCCGCGTCCATTTAACCCTCACAACCCTGCAGATCCATCATCAAACAGCACACACAAACACACAAAAGACACACTCATATCCCAGCATGCAATTGTCCTGAGCTGCAGCCTGCTGCCAAGCTACCGCCATTGCGCTCCGTCTCACACATACATTCTTATGAGAGAACAACCCACCTCTAACAACCCCCCAAATGAGCTCATTATCTTGTCTGAATTTTAAAAGGTTAGTCTTGTCACAAAGCATTTAAAATGTAGCCGCAAAGACACCAAGGATCTGCGTAGTTCTCCGGTTCGTACTGCAGGGATACACCTTGCTCATGAGGGATTCCTGCGCTTGATTTGAGAGGAACGACTAAGGAGCCATTTAAATTATTGTTGGGAGACTGTGTGTTGAGGACAAATGGCGAGCAAAGAATGGTTTCAGCAGAGTGGATAGTGTTTATACAGCTCTCCATACAATGACAATAAAAGGCAAATGTTTGATTTATTGTTGCCACAAATGTGTTAAGCTTTGAAAGCATAAGACATTCAGTCTGCCTCCATGATTTGCATCTGGTGAAGTTATGTTCTTATTTTGTCTAGTCTTTTTTCTCTTCCCTCATTTCTCAGTTTTGTCTAGCAAGGCGGCTTGGCCCACTTCCAAAGAACCACTGACAGCAATTTTGGGAGACACACATACACACACACACACACACACACACAAAGACAGAAGGAAAAAAACAGCTGTTATGATTCGTGGGCGTCATTAGCGAGGTGTAGCAGACTTTTTTTTTTTATTGTTCAAAGTTGTAGAGGTCAAGATCTGATTTAATTTGTGATGTAAATAACTAAAGATGAACACAGAGAAAAAGGGAAGTTACAGAGAGATTGGAAAAAATTGGTTTCAATAATATTTACTTTGCTGTCTTTTAGGTGTGATAGGCAGCTGTTTCAGGGCTTGTTCATTCATGTGTACACGTGTTAACATGGAGATTGCAGCATCTAATTAGTTGTGATTTTGGCTCTCCATTGAGTAGGGTTTACTTGCCAATATTAGCCATGCTAGCCATTGACCTGGGCCATGTTCAATTAGCCTATAGTTGGTTATTATTGTTGCCACTGCATGTCAAGCGGGCCTCTCTTCACCTCCAAGGCCGTTATTGACAGAACGAAAGGGGGCTCGGCGACTATTTAAGAGCTACTTGCGTTTGCGTGGGATGTGTGTGTGTTTTAGAAGAAGTCGTGTTAAAATTTTCATAACTACTTAATGTTTTAATTGGGATAACTAAAGTTTTGGGTTTGATTTGACACAAAGTACTCTGTTCTGTTTTGAACAGAATGAATAATGAATGGATAATTAGATTGCAATCCATTTGTTAAGAGTATCATCTTTTTGATATTAGGCCGCATTAAAATGTGGAAAAAAGTTTTTCAGCTCTGTGATGCACATCATCAATCATTGATAACCAGAAATATTTGAATCGTGTAAGTTGCGTCACTAGTGTTTGCATTACTAACGAGCCTTTTGTCTGCGTTTGCAGGGAAAAGTGTTGTAGCTTGGGAAAAAAAAGTGTCATTTTTTTGTGCTTCCAAGACGTCCCTATTAAAAGAAAAGAGAGCAAGAGCGCAGTGGAGGTAGCGATGGAGAGAAAGCAGTAGAGAGAATTTCCTTGCTTCATTAATTGGCAGCTCTGTCGTACACTAAACATTGCACAGGCACACACACACACATGCAGCTGAATACTGTGACTGCTCTGAAGCCACTGCCTTATATTTAGTCAAGGGAGACCAGCCTCTGTCACTTTTTCTCTTGCTTAACCTCGCTCTTTCTCTTCCTCTCTCTGTGGCCGTGTTGAAGAGGAGTCTCATGGGAGGGCTTAACTCTGAGCCCTCATTCTTTTTTTCCCCCCTTTTCTTTCTGTGTCCCCTTCCATGTCTTTCTTTCCTTATCGTCCTCTGAATAGAGCGGCATACTGTTGTTAAACTTGGTCCAGGAGACACACTCTGTGCAGAGATAGAATAGAGAAACGGAGGAGGTTCGGTATCTGCCTTGCTGCTTTTATTACTGCCACCACTAACAGGCTGGTCGGCCTCACTCTGTGTGTGTGCGCACATGATGTGTTAACGCGCAGACACACAGAGTGTATGTGTTGAAAGTGAAGACGCAACACAATTTTACCTCTTTTTTTTAGCAGCAAACGCCATGAAATCAATAGTTCATTTAAGGTGGAAACTGAGGTCAGCAAGGCTTCACATGCCTGTCTTTGCACCCTTCAGTTGGGAGAGTAATTCACATAAGGCCCTGCTTAAATTATGATGTACAACCTGGAAAATCACAGGGGCTTTTGTGTTGTCATGGTTATTGAGTGTTCGGTAGCTTCAGGGGAAATGGAGTTTGGGG
>JAOVVB010189830.1:0-11080 GCA_028570985.1 Heterobranchus longifilis | reverse complement strand
ACACACACACACACACACACACACACACACACAGAGCTCCCTCAGCCAGAGACCCAGAGGGAGAAGGGAAGCTCGCTGTGTGCCAGCCCCAGCCCCGGCCCCGGAGCCTCCGAGCTGGGAGACTCGACGCTGTGTGTACCAGCCTGTGCTCCAGCAACAATGGCAGGACAGATGTAACTCTGACACCCTTAGCTGAGAGACAGAAGAGAGGGTGTCTGGCTGCAGCTAATTGACTTGTTGAAGGAATGAGGGAGCGGGTGAACAAGAGGAAAGAGCTCATTGGGTTAGAGATGAAAAGGGAAACCCGTATAGAGATGCTTTGAGCAGTGATGCTATGGGGGTATGTACCTGCATACATGCCTGCATTTGCGTTTCCTGCAGCAGCGAAGTGACTTGACAGAAAGATATGACTATCTAACCAACTCACTCATCATGGTGATGCATCCTCTAATTAGCAGCACGAAGGCTAACACTGATCCACATATCTATATTCACCTTGTGTTCCTAACACAGCCTGCTAATGATTATCAATGAGGCTAGGCTACAGCGACACCGGTGCAGCATGCAATGCATCATGGACCTACTGTATTTCACAGCACTGTAAAGAGGTCAGGCCTCTAGGAAGAAGAAGAGAGTGGAAAGGAGGAGGAAGGGGAGAAACATGAGATAAGGAAGAATGGGGGGATGACTGAAAAGAGGAAGAAGTAAACTAAAGAAAGAAAGAAAGAAAGAAAGAAAGAAAAAAGAAAAAAAAGAAGGAAGAAAGTTGGTAAAGAAATAACAAGGAAATGAAGGGTGGAAGCAGGGGAAAAAGGGAAAGAAAGAAAGAAAGAAAGAAAGAAAGAAAGAAAGAAAGAAAGAAAGAAAGATCACAATGAGTTGCAGTTTCACATATTGTAAAAGTCAGAGTCTTGATAGATAAATAAACGGCTGATGCAGAACAAGCAGCGGCTCATAATGATTTGATAGATCTACGTGACTTCACTCAGCCTTAATACATCACACCTAAATACATACCCGCTAGAAGCTTGTGTTAATTCTGTCAGCTCTTTTTTCATTTAGTTTTAGTCCTAGTCCTGTGTCAAATGTCCTTTTTAGTTTTTACCATACTTAGTCAACCTCATCCTAGTTTTAATTGACAAAAAGTCGTATTTTAGTCTTATTTTAGTCAAAGAAAACCGCAACTATTTTAGTCTAGTTTTAGTCTATGAACATTTTAGTCTTTTTTAGTCATTAGATTATATTATATATATAATATATTATATTATATATACACACAGAAAGGAAAGTCACTTCCTGTCAAAGCTGCCATCTGCAGCTGTTACTTGGCAGCCATTTTGTGTCTGCTGTCAATCACGTGCATTAATTTATTTATGGGACATGAAATATCCTGAGTGAAAGGCGACCCCATGCAAACTGAATGAATGACTTAATTAACAAGCGAGCGAATTGCAATCAATGAATGAATATGCAGGCAAACTTGTAGACAGGAAGACAAATGCAATGTTGCTTTTTTATTATTGTCTTATTTTTCCTATTTCCTTGAATCTGAATGAAGTGATTTGAAGCCACCCCCGGGCCCAGCGCCGGCCCAGCCGGCTCTACCAGCAAAATGCTGGGATTCATTGGAGCAAAGCAAATTTGTTTGTCCTGGTGTTTGTTTCTCTCATTGTTTGTGTTTATACACATTTCTGTTCATGGCCTTCTCAAGTGTTTCTCCGACTCTGGCAATTTTCTGCCTGGTCGCCCCTAATGTGCCTCTCTGTTTATCTGCTGTCACAACACAGCTGATTTATATATATATTTACATATCCAGGAAGTGACATCAGAGAATTACATTTACTTTCAGAGGGCAGAAGCTATACATGAGTGGTTATCTGTTTACACACAGGATGTGTGATGTACCTGTGGCACACACTCACAGATGCTATGATAAGTTTGATCAAACGATGAAGTGAAGTCAGCCTCAAGAAATATGACAAATGCCTTTGGGAAGATAACCAGTGTAGTGTGAATTCAATCACTTTGGCAACCTACTGCTAATGACACAGGGGGAAACTTTTTCAGGCAGCGGAGATGGGCAATATTGCTTTCAGCAGGGGCTACCAACTGGCAAATTGGAACAAAATCAAGGCTAGAGGAGATAAATGTGTGATGACAAAACTACTGCTGTTGGCTCCAGTGCGCATATGCATTGCTTGAAAATGTTACCTGTCCAATGACAGAGAGAGAACACACAGTAAGGACACACCAAAACACAAGAGCCCATAGCTGCCTTCACTCTCTGCTGTCAATAAGAATAATCCAGGGAAAAGAACAAAAAGATAAATAGGAGGCTGAATTGGTGTGTTTCTCCAAACAACACAAGGACGGGTGTCAGCCTGGCATGATTATAGCACGTGATGACAGGGTGTGTGGAGTCAAGTGTTATCCCCCTTTCTCCCTCTCGACACACTCACACACGCACGCACGCACGCACGCACGCATACACACACACACACACACACACACAAATAGCCATACAAACAGAGCTGTCAAAAATATTCTATATTTGAGTTGTATAAAAGAACAGATATTCGATTATGAAAATTTGATTGTGAAAAAAGCCGCACTACCACGCCTGTCTGTAATGCAAACAGACCATTTCCTCCTGCTGCACCTTCACATTAAAAGCATTCAGCTGGTGAAACACAAGTGGACTTTTATTATGAAGTAGTCACAGGAAATGTAGTCTGGTTTACTGGGTGAACAGTGCCTGGATGAAGCCTTAAGTCTGTGTTCCGGTTCTCAAAGTCCCTCCGCTATGGAAACAACAGCCTCCGAGCTATCAACCTACACGCTGGAAATGACAAGTTTTGAAGATTTGGATCGTGCAATAAGGCAGGCCTGCTCTGTACTTTCGGTGAATGATTGTAATGATCTACAAAGAATATGTTTAAGGCATTTTCATGTAAATGTTCCACCAAAACAAGACGCTATTTTGCAGACGCACCGTCGCTGTGTTTGGGCAGATTGTGATTGGTTTAAGGAAATTCAAACCCTATCCTGGAGTGAAAGTGCACTGGATCCAGACCTTACTCCAGCTCTGTGGAGACTACAGGAAACACAATGTGTTTGTCAGTGAGCTTGACACGGACTGCTCTCATTTTTCAAAAAGGAAACAAAACAACAGACACTTGGGGCATTTTTTTGACAGCGGATCAGTTTGAAATATTACAGGCAGTAATGGAACAGTCAGGAGCAGAAACAGAGAGCTGTTTGATGAGACAGGTGCACCTCAAAATTCTTTGTTAACTAACTAATGTTAATTTTAAGTTTCGCTTTCTCAGGCACCATGTACTGTATAAAATAAGATCATGGTTGCTCACAGAATGATAGAAAAAGGCCAATTGTTGCCTAGCTTCTTTATTAAAATGACAATAGTTTGTTTAGCTCTCAGTACTCATGACACCTGCATTATTAAACTGTATTGTCTGTATTGTTAACAAATATCTTATTTTATTTGTTTATTTTGTAATGTGCAGGTATGCAGATCTTTTAAAAGGCATGTTTATGTTGAAATAAATAGGCTACCTATAGGCCTACAAACAGTTATGTCTCTTGTTAGTATTAGTTTGCCCTCTTATGGACATAATGCGCAAAAATAGATATTCAAATAGATTCGAACCTATGTGTATTTTTTTTAGAAGGAATAAATCGAACATAATTTTGGGCCAATTTTGACAGCCCTAATAAACTTGCATGCTGATTCATATTCATACACACACCTCCTTCATGTCCACTCACACTGAGTACAGAGTCAAAAGAAGGAGGCAACGTGAGAGGAGAAAGAAATGTGTCCATGTAACACACAAAATGTTACTCTGATAGGATAAAATAAGATGTGTCATCTGACAGCACAGGTGAGAACAGAGGGAATGAGAGGAAAAGAAAAGAAAAATAGAATATCTCAAATAGCCTCCTATCGCCATGCATACACATGAAAGAGATTTTAAACGTCTGCCTGAAATAGAGACAGAGCTAAAGAGAAGGTGGCTGGTGTTAAGTGCGAGTTTCTGAAGATGCAAAAGTTCACTCGTGCTTGTCAGTGTGAGTTTCTGTGTTTGTGTGAGAGACAGTGAGAATTAGAGACAGGGGGGCTGTGGAAGTGAGTCAGCTCATGGATAGATGACGGGTTTCATGCAAATATAACATTTGGGACGGCAGTGCGCGCTGCCATTTGCATACTCATTCACCCCGACTTGTTTAGAAGTGAATAAATCCAACGCTGCTTGGAGTACAACAGCTGCTGCTGGGCCACTCACAGCAGCACTCATTCACGCACGCATGCGCGCACACGCACACGCACACATATACACACACACACACACAGGTCCCAGCTGCACCCTTGAATTACTATGCCACTATACCATACGTGTGTGTGCACATGCATTAATACTTGTTGTAAATGTATTCATGTGTTGCTTTGTATGTCTTCACTTCTGAATCTTTGTGTGAGTGTTTGACTGCATGTGCTCGTGGATGTTTGTGTGTGCCCTCACCTCCGAGGTGTTGACCCGTCCCTCCTGGAAGGAGCAGTCGCTGGCGTCCTGTGTGCACATGTGGCGATACTTGCACCAGTGACACGGGAAGTTTCCATTAACACAGGATAGGCACCTGGAGTGAGTGACAATGTGAGACAAGGCAAGGAGGGTTAACGTTTTTAACTAATAATAATCACAGAATTCATCAAAAGTTAGCCATTGCAGCTACAGTGTATTGCTGCTCATGCTAACCCAGGCTGTACAGAAATGCTAAACTGGGTCTGAAATCAGTTTGTCCACAAGAGAGCACTGACAAGTTTATTTTTCAGCTGTAAACTCTTACAGTGTGTTCAGACCAAACGCGGAATTTTGCTTTGCATCGTGTTACTTTTACAAGTTTGATCGCTGGATCATATTGGGATCAGTTGTGTTTATTTGCATTACCCACGTACTCCCGCTGGTGCAGCGCTGTAGGCACCAGTAAAGTTTCTTTTCGTCATCAACCATGGCTGAAATAACCACTATTGCTGCTTTGTACTTGTTGTGGAAATCCCAGATACATCTGAAAACCAAATGGCATTAATGCTATGCCCGGATGACTGCCGGTTCCAGTGCTACTTGAGGTACTGATTATGATTTTTAATTGCAATAAACAAATCAAAAGTACGGCGAAATGATTACAGCATGATGAAGCTTTGTAAAAAGTCTGTCTGCAAGACGACAAGCAAACAACTTTTAAAATGCTTGTTTTCTGAATGGAGTTCTGAGGACATGATGGCTGCCGCTACTACACCGCTATGAACCCAAAATAAACAGATTATGCTGATATAATTGCAATACATGGATCAAAAGTATGCTGAAATAAATATACCACAATGAAGATTTGTAAAAAGTCTGAATTCATGCTTTGTCACGTCTGTCAACAAGACACACAGTAGTTAACTTTTAAAATGTGTGTTTTCTGAATGGAGTTTGGATCCATCAGGGCTGTGGTGTGCAGGGGAATCTCAAGGCTGATAGGCTTTCACCACATAGCGTCCCGCTGCCAATTTGCAGTTTGAAGGAATCGGTATGAAGATTGTTTTTTCATGTTATGTGAGGCATTCTCAAGAACATTAATGTTAAAAAAGCAAAATCTTTTCTATGAATTGTACTGACAATTACATTTCATTCATAATTTCTAAACTGCTCATTATAATTAGCATAAAAACACAGTGACGGAAACCCAGCTGCTGCGACCTGAATTCATCCTAGATTAGGTACGATATGCTCAGGGAGAGCTGTTTCAAAGTGTATTACAGGAGGAGTGGAAACACAGACGAAAAGAAAACCTTCAACGGGGGACGTGTATCACACGCTGACAGGCCGAGCGTGGACATGCATCAACACATTCACACAACATCAAATGGTTACGGTCAAATCTCCAGAAATCACGTTGGAATGACGAGTGTAAGTGTGGCCTCGTGCATTAAGACTTTATTCCAGCTGTCAGCGAGGCCCGGGCGGACGCTGAGAGAATCCACTCCTCCCTTCTTATTCTCCGTGCTCAGAGGCTTACAGTGAACTAAGCTGGCAGACCAAGATAAGCCTGTTTTTATATAACACTTGTTTTTTTCTTCTTCTTCTTCAGAGTTGAGGAAGCAAAATGAATATATGCACATTCGAACATGGATTACCACACAGAAACAAGGCTATCATGGCTACCAGAAAAAAAGCAATGCAGGGTTAGTCTGTACAGAAATACAAAGGTTAGTTTACTTTACATTTAATATGAGAATTTAAACCAAGTTGCTTAATTGTTATTCAATTTAGCAAAGCTTTGTTTTCATTATGAAACAGGACAAATGAATCTTGGCACACATGCATTTTAAATTCACCCATCGACAAGGTCGCTGCTCGATCATAATTTCCTCAAGTGCTTTTATATTATGAACACTGATGTATTCATATCGGTCCTGTATTAAATCACATTCTGCTTTCTGTCAATCACCTGACAGCCTCAAGAATAACAGGAAGTCTCCACTTCCCAATCTTTATTGTCACATTCTTGTCATTTTAATGCAGCAGGTCTTAATGCCAGGCTGTACAATTTGTTGCAAAATGATGACAACAAATTAAAAGTGAAAAAAAAAACCCAAAACAATAATTACAGAGACTGGCAGACGTTGATGTTCTGACACTCTCAACTAGAACAAATCCTGTCTTTGTAGTCTTTACACCACTTCTGAACTACATTTCACTTAACGGGCTGAAGAACAGCGAGCTCTAATTACATGTTACGTAAGTGCTGTCTGTCACTGTGCTCAATCAGGCCTCCTACCACACACACACACACACACATGCACACACACACACACACACACACACACACACAGCCTTCTGTGCTCACATCCACCCGAGGAACTGATGGGGAACCTGTGGGGGTCTTTGTATGTATCCATCAGTTATCACTCTCCACATTTATTTGCACAATGTTGCTTTGCACTGCTGACTGTATTCCATGTTAATGTTGTCGTGCTGAATCCTATTAATGCTACATTCTACTAAAGGTCCTTGCTGTGTTTGGCATTTTAGGAAAATTACTTGTTCTCTTTCTTGCCAGGATATGAGAAGATTGATCCACTCTCGTGTCTGTACATGAAGCTACAGCCAACAGGCTGTTAGCTTAGCATAGAGACTGGAAGTAGGGGGAAACAGTTAGCTTAGCTTAGCTTAGCATAAAGACTGAAAGTGGGGGAAACAAGACTCTAAGTAGGGGGAAACAGTTAGCTTAGCATAAAGACTGGAGGCATGGGGAAACAAGACTGTAAGTAGGGGGAAACCATAGAAATGTAATTTCATTTCATTAACATATTGCATCACATGTGTTTAATCTGTACAAACTCTGAGGTTAAGAGTAGTAGGCCTATCTAACACTCAGCAAGAAAGCAAATAACCAGATTTGAAAATATTAAATAACCAGAAAATGTTTAATGAAGCTGAGAGGCGTGAAGTGAACTTCTTGAGAAACAATTCTCTTTAAATGACATGTAATGTGAAAGTTTGCAGTGACAAACCTGCAGATAATTTGGGACTCTGACTTTTTAAGCCTTTTTTTATTGAGCTTGTTTAGGTTTTATGTTGCATTTAACTGTACAGTATGCTGCTGGGTGTGTTAGTTGTTTGCTCACATTAACCATAACCATGTTAATGCAACATGATGATAACACTGACTGTGTGTTTCAGTTTGTTTTAGAGTTTTACTGCCATCCAAAGGCCAAAAATGTAGTCTATTTTAAAGCCATCTCTGCTACAGGAAGTTTCTTTTTACAGTATGTGAAATTTAGCATAGGGATTATCGTAAAATGCCTAAATCCATACATACATTCATTTTCACAGTACATTACCTTAAACAAACATTCATGCGGCTACCTTATCAGTGACAGACATTCTGTTCACTGTTCTAATCAGCTGATATCCTTGGAAAAGAAAAGTGTGGTTTATTCTTGGAAAGAGCTCCACCTAAAGAAATGCTAACTTTTAACGGTAAAGTCAAAGGAAAAATAAATCACAATACCACATTCAGCATTTGACTGATAAGTGATCTCTGACTAGACTTGTGTAAAAGCCAGGCGGGCAATTGCTCAGCTCATAATGCCACCCTGCCGCCAGAAAGACTTTAAATTGGATCGCAGAGTAATCCACGTTCCGTCTTTGTCCCTCTGTCCTTGGTTTATTCAGATTTTAGAGGGTTAACTCTAATGGCCTGTATTGGAGAGACGGAGTGATAGGGGCTTCATATAGCCAGTGTTAAGCTGGTGAGAGCAGACTGAAGTGCAGTGTGAGCTTTATAATCAATGCCAGTGGATTTCCATGGGGAGAAGGGTGGACTAAGGTTATGCTAACAGTCTGATGTTTGTTAGTAGAGCTGGGGAGCCAGTTCCTCCTCACTATTAACCCCGGGGTTTATCGATTTCTTGTAGCAGGGAAGTGTGCCCACACATTCACAGCTGTGTGTATGCACGCTCATGGCCGCAGTAACACACACTCACAGACTGCCACACACCTATACGCATAAGCGGTGGCCCATGTTGACATGGTAGCATTCCTCTGGGTCACCTGGGCAGTGGAGACTCGTCCTACAGTAGAGCTGTCAATGCCTGGACGACTGGCTCGGGTAAGTGGCTGCGCTGCTGCAATGTAGTCAATAAAATCCCCTGCTATTTAACAAGGCCCAGCAACAGAGCCGGGTCAAACGCCTTTTCATCTTCTCCCAGCTTTTGTTCTAGCGAGGCTGGATCGATGGAACAAAGCTGTTGATATGCGAGCAATGGCCCCGCACAAACGTATATATGAAAGTGCTCATTTAATTCTGCTCAATGTGGTTAAAGATAAAGCTGCAATTCTTTCCTAATTAGGAATTGTATAACAGCGTTTTAAAACAAAATCCGATCTCCGTCCACACCAGCGTTTTAGAACCATATCAGAAATAATCTCCGTCCATATTGCACGCCTGAGAATGCATGACACGTACACTGGACATGCGCTTGCCAGTGTAAACAGGAAGCACATTGTCTATTCAGCGGTTGCAAATCATGATTGTATTATAAGAACAACAGAAAACACTACGAAGGAGGAACAGCAATGGCGAAAAGTAAGAGCAGAGATTTCTTTGCGTGGACCGACGACAATGGAACTGTTACTGAAAGTAAGAGATGGTAAAGGCTGCAGAAAACTGAGATTGGGAGTTGTTGCAAAGCAAATACAGCGACATATTTGAGTGTTAACAGGAATATTATCTGTCACCGGAGGAAGCCATGGCAACGGCAAAGGAGAACCCACACAAGAAGGATGAAATCACAAAAGGTATGTAGACCTATCTAACTGATAAGACTGACTGATGTGGGTGTCTGCGTCATCGTTGCCAAAGGTCTTCCTTTCTGCCCGACCAGACTAAAACACAACCCCGGAGTTTTCGATTTAAAATGGGCTCAGCAGTGTTTCCATTTTAGGGGCACAGAAATGCCGGAGTAGTGTGGACGTGAGGCATAAACGTAGCAATGTGGATGTAGCCTAAAGTTCACCAAAACATGACAACATGTGCGGATCCAAATGAATTGGCCAGTGACCCATTTTGAGGCATAAAGTTGAATAGTCTAATCAGTACTTTGAGCAACTATAGGCATGTTGTGATTATGATATCTTCCACACATCTTTCATGTGGATGGTGTTGAGAAGAGAGAGAAGACTGGCAGTGCTATGTGATCTATAAATAAGCCTTGTGTTTTATCCAATAAAACTCCAAAGTGAGCAGCAATAAAATGGTGCATACATCATTAAGTTATACAGCACAGGAAGTTTAGATTCTCAACAGGGGACTCGGACTCATTATAAGATATTATTGCATCTTGTCACGGCGATGTCCAAAAGCAGTAAGTCTGTGAGTCTCAACCCGCAGTTTAATTAAAGCGGCTCACACTTATTGAAAACTGGACCAACATCTATTGTCACAAAGCATCAACTAACGGTTTCACTCTAAACTGTTTCCTACAAGATCAATCCAAAAGTATACCATAGGGCTCTGTGCCCCCCCCCTCCCTTGAGTGCTTCTTTTCACTGCATAGCCTCTTTCATATTGTAATGGTCACGGTGGCCTGCGGCTGCAGCACTAACCTTTTAGCTGTGTGGGACGCATTATTCCTGACACAATGGACACAATCTCTGTCTCATTCGCTAACACTCTGCTTTATATCTCTCTCCCTCTTCATGCCTCCTTCTCTGTTGTCTTTTGCCTCACCAGCTCTCAGGGAGCAGGAGCGCTCTTCTCGTCCCACTCTTCCCTCCAGCACTCTCCCTCCTGTTTGCTTCTCTTCCTCTCTTTAAAGATGCATTATTCCTCCTACCGCATGCTCAATTAAACTATTCCAAACCTCTTTTTTAATGCAAATTTCTAATATTGTAACAGCGTATGCAACTAGCTTGCAGCGTAATTTGCTGTGCCTTCTGTGTGCTCCTTCTGATGTGTGTGCACCTGTTGATGTGTGTTTGTAGGAGAATGTGTGTAAGGCTGGCGATGCAGCTGCTGCGTGCCGAACGAGGCTGTGTGTTGCACACGAGCCCGCCTGGGCGCTTGCCTGCAGGCTACACCGCTCGTGCATCTGTGCCAATACTGTGCATTTGCTGCTGCGAGCCCGTGCTACACTTTCACCACACCCATGAAAAGAACTCCATTATCTGCCGCTGAACGCCGCTGGCTCCCGTGGCTCGTACAGGCGGTGTCAAAGATCCAGAGGTGAAAGGTGATGGCGAAGGGGGAGTGGTGTATAATATGTGGGTTTATGTTACAGCGACTGCGGTGGTAACTGCACTGTAGTTTTACAGTCCTGCAGAGGCCTGTGGGGGCCAGCAGAGCCAACATCAAAGGCTTAAACAGCAGGACGCCTGTTTATGCAGCAAAGAGAGGATGCATAGGTGGGCTGACACACACACACACACACACACACACACACACACACACAACTTCAACAAAACACTTTTCCTGCATACACAAAAATGAGGCTGTCCACCAGAGAACAACA
>JAOVVB010189790.1:0-10000 GCA_028570985.1 Heterobranchus longifilis | reverse complement strand
AAACCAGACTGGAACTTCTTTGGACTTTTAGTCATGTCGAACAACAGTGCCCCCAACAGCAGTTTGGTCCTCGCCCAGAAGGCAGTGAAACAGCTTCGTCTCGAGGCCAGCGTCCGTCGGATTAAGGTATGTACACACAACACTTCCATTACACTATACATCAAACCTCTCCTGTGCACGGGACTCATGAGCAGCGTGCTACTACCAATTCCTACAACCTAACATCAAGTAGCATGCTTTCTTATATACTCTGTGACGCATATTATACACGTGCTCACATTCATCTTCACATATCTCCTGCCTGGAATGTATTTGAGTTACTATATTGGAAAAATATATATATATTTGCTTGAGAAGAAATTCTGTGTCATATTATTTTGGATATAATTCTGTGTGACCTACAAATTGAAATATTTTCTTTGGTGTTATATGGTGTTTTCAGGTTTTCAAGCAATTCTAAAAGTCAAACATTTTATATATATATTTTTTAATTGAACAGAGCGGCCCCATTGTCACCGATGGTCGATCCAGTTATTTGGGTCAGTGTCGGGCCGATATTTGTATCAATGCATCACTATCAGTACCCTTGCTTAAAATATGTAGGTTACATTAAAGAAATTAAAATGCTGGGGCTTTTGGGTGTCGCCCCCTTGCATTCCTCGTGTTATCTGTATTTTCATATTAGTGTGTTGTTGTTTGCATGGTTGTCTTATTAATTTCTTGGTTGTGTCTGTTTTGTTTAATGGCTGAAAATGAGTGATAAAACTCTTAATATAAAAAAGGAGTTACTATATTGAAAATGTCTCATATTTAAACTCTTCTCATCATCCTCATACTGAAATGCACTTTGACACTGAGAGTCACTTCCTGGTGTGCAGTGCAGCACAGTGATATCTTTGTTGATTGTTGGGTGGCTTCTTATTTTAGAACAGAAGTCCAACAAGTTTCAAGTGTGTGTCTGTATTAACCACCCAGCAGTACAGATGTACAGAAGTTTGCGAGGCTACAGGGAGTTATCATGACTAAACATTAGTTTGTTGTGCTAACCTCAGTATGTGTTGCTAATGGCGTATGTCTAAAAGTTTGCGAGCCTACAGGG
The DNA here is from genome assembly GCA_028570985.1 of Heterobranchus longifilis. Lineage (NCBI taxonomy): Eukaryota > Metazoa > Chordata > Actinopteri > Siluriformes > Clariidae > Heterobranchus > Heterobranchus longifilis. Next base: position 8,901 of record JAOVVB010189790.1, on the reverse strand, counting down.
AGTCATCATGACTAAATGTTAGATTGTTGTGTTAACCTCAGTACATATTGCTAACGCCATACAGTTAAAAGTTTGTGACACTACAGGGAGTCATCATAACTAAACGTTAGCTTGTTGTGCTAACCTCAGTACATGTTGCTAACGGCATACGGCTAAAAGTTTGCAATGCTACAGGGAGTCATCATGACTAAACGTTAGCTTGTTGTGCTAACCTCAGTACATGTTGCTAATGGCGTACAGCTAAAAGTTTGCGAGGCTACAGGGAGTCATCATGACTAAATGCTAGCTTGTTGTGCTAACCTCAGTACATGTTGCTAATGGCGTACAGCTAAAAGTTTGTGATGCTACAGGGAGTCGTCATGACTAAACTTTAGCTTGTTGTGCTAACCTCAGTACATGTTGCTAACGGCATATGGCTAAAAGTTTGTGATGCTACGGAGAGTCATCATGACTAAACGTTAGCTTGTTGTGCTAACCTCAGTACATGTTCTGATGCCGACAAGATGGCAGCGCGTCCAAACACAGCGGCTCTGCACTCCCTACACCGATGCTAACTACTTGTGTTATTTGTGGTATTTGTCTTAGTACTAGGCTCAGTCGACAGTGTGGGTCGTTCGTATAGCCGCACAGAACTACTGGATATCGGACGTAGCTGTGAATGTCTAGTTTCTGGCGATTTAAACGGCTGCGAGAGCATACCGGAGGAGATAGCCAGAGCACCGGCAGCTAAATGGGTCACCTTACCGCTTGGAAGGAGATGGAGGCGGCGCTGCGAGAGAAAGCAGTAGCGGGGGCGGCGTGCTGGGTTAGGGTTAGGGTTCACTACCATAGTGAAGTTCGCAGATGACACAACAGTGATCGGGCTGATTTCCAAAAACAACGGAACTGCCTACAGAGCTGAGGTGTCAAATCTGGTGAGTTGCTGCTTAGAAAACAACCTGCAACTCAACACCACGAAGACCAAGGAGCTAATCGTGGATTTCAGGAGGTCCCGAGACAACGATTATGCCCCGCTCTACATCAATGGAGAGAGAGTGGAGAGAGTGTCCAACATCAGGTTCCTGGGTGTTCATATCTCAGAGGACCTCACACAGGAAAGCTGCTCTGCCCCAACAACTACTGGTGTCTTTCTATCGCTGCACCATAGAGAGCATCCTCACATCCTGCATCTGTGTGTGGTACCTCAGCTGCACAGCAGCCGACAGGAAAGCACTCCAGCGCGTCGTCTCTAGAGCACAGAAGATCATCGGGACACAGCTCCCAGCCCTGGAAGATGTCTACTCATCACGCTGCCTTAAGAAAGCAGTCAACATCTGCAAGGACGTCACACACCCAGGCCATCACCTGTTCCAGCTCCTCCCATCTGGCAAACGCTACAGGGCCTTCTCCGCCCGCACCACCAGGCTGAGGGACAGTTTTTTTCCCAGAGCCATAGCTGCTCTGAACCAGACCGGAACATGGACTGTATAGGCTGGGCTGCCTGCCCCGTCTGTCTCTTTCTCTCTCTCCTCCTCTCTCTCTCTCCCTCTCTCCCCCCCTGCCCCCTCATAACTCAGGGATCATAACTGTATGGGCTGTGCTGCACACCTCCCCCTGTGCTGCCTGCTCTCTCTCGCTACCCCTCCACATAGTCTTATCTACCTCTTAAACTGTTTTATCTCTATATTTTTTGTTGCTGCATCGTGTATGTATGCAGAGTTGCAAACCAAATTTTGTTGTACATGTTACAATGACAATAAAGATATCTAACCTAATCTAATCTAATCTGTGTCCAATAAGTGTCCAATAAGTGACTGAGTGACAACATTCGGCAAATTTTCATTTTGTAACCAGTGTAGAATTAAAGCATAAAGGAATAAGCAAGCTAACTAATTAGCGATTCGCTAACGTTAGTTAACTTGTTACAGCAGAGAGAACAGCTGAATATTAAATATTTTCACAGCGACATGACCATCTGGAATGAAGCAACTGAAGAGCAATTCATGTGGCAAATGCTGTTTTGTTTCATGAAAATGAAAAATATGACGAACGCCGCCTGCTGGTATGGAGAGTCAGGAGCAGAAAGTTGGCTGTTGACTGTAGTCTTTGTGGTGTGTCAGGTTGGTGTGTTCCGGCCATAAGATACATGTAGATAACAGAAATAATTGGATGTGGAATGTGGATCAAAATACTCAAAAATCTAAATACAAGTGCAATAGAAAATACCTGCCTTTCCTTCAGATTCTAGATCATCAACATTATAATAATCCAATATTGAGGAGATCAAAGGTCACACAGCTCCTTGATAGTAATCCACGAACCCTAGAATGAGCAACAAAGTGAGAATTTCTAAGCCAATTTCAAGCCAAGCCAGCACGTGTATGGAAAAGGCCTCTCTCCTCTAAATTGTTGTTTTGTCCCAGGGAATTCTGAGCTGTGTTCATCTTCCCTCTATTTCTATCTCCTCTCTATGGTGATGAACACTGTCACTATCTGTGTGTGTGTAGGTGTGTGTGTCCGGTGTGAATCGGTGAGGAAACAGCACTCAACATTTAATAGTGTTTCTCTATTTTTGTATCGATTGTTTCATGGAGAGACAGATTTGGTATTGCACTCACATTTTTGTTTTAAATTTGTGAGTCTGTGTGCTTGCATGTGTGTGTTGCTTATCCCTGGCCACAGTAGCTTAAGTGATTAATGAGCGGCAAAAGGGGCGCTGACAGTCCAAACTCTCGTCCTCCCCTCTGATTCCATAGGGGAATTGTGGGTAATTCCTACCACTTCCTGGTTTAAGAGCCCTCCTTTGTGCAAATAAGTGAAAGCAGAAGCAGGACACTGGATTTATGGACTCATACATGCTCAAGGATTTAAAATATAAAAACAGTATGAAAGTAAATAAGCTGAGAGACAACAGTCTGATATATAACCATGCAGCTTATCAGGACCAAAGATAAGGTTTGTAATACTGAAATAATATGCTGAGATCATCATATAAATCTTAATATTCATATTAAATAACAAGACTGCAAGACACATTGGCTGCGTTATGTGATGTGAGTACCACACAGTACATGTGTCGTACACATGTAGAAGAAGTAATCATGGTACAGTAGCCAGAATGTGCAGATGGGGGAGCAAATGTGATGAAATTGCTTCTTTTCTGGAGAGTTGATGTGTGTTGATGCTGGGTTATTACCCAGCATCAACACACATCAACTCTCCAGAAAAGAAGCAATTTCATCATGTAGCATCGTGTAGCAGTGTATCTTGTAGTAATCTATGTAATCTTTGTTGATGCACATAAACCTATGATGATGATGATGGTGTCTTGGTCTTAATTTGACAGCTATACTAGCTGTTTTTCTGAGCTAAATGCTAATGTCAGCAATGTCAAACAACTCTATGCAGCCACCACTGGAATGTAAGTTTACAAATACAGAAAAAGTCATTTTTGTCAGGTAACAAACATTATCGGTGTCTGATAACCTATAATGATGCACTTACCTCTGTCATCTTTTCACTTTATATGAGTGTGTTTTGACATGCTTCTTAAAAAGCAATGTTTATGGGGTGACAACACTGTAGTTAAGGTCTGGTTAAGTTTAGGCACAACAGCCACTTGGTTAGGGTTAGAGAAAGATTGTGGTTTGGGTTAAAATGATCACTTGTAGCATACATCAAAATACACTAATATATTAAAGGCAAAAAACTCCAGTGAGAGTATGTATTTTCGGAGCAGTGGGCTTTTGTTTTCGGGTCCGACCAATGGGACTATTTGGCTGTCAGACCTTAGCAAGCTATCTAACGTTAGCTGTCCGCTAGTTACAGAAAATCATCCGAACAACAGGCTGGTGGCCAGCGGCTGCGCAGGGGTCCCTCCACCTCCCCACCGTTAGACGTTAATTAATATTTAGTTAATAAACATTACGTTGGCAGGAGGAGACAGACAGCCATCCGTTCCAGTGTGTAGTTTGCAACACATTTTACATCCCCACTGGCATGTGTTGTCACCATAGCAACTAACAACAATGGCCATTTTGTTTTTTACTATACAAAGGACCATGGAAAACAGCTCAATGACCATTCTATCCAAATTTAATTTCTATGGTTGTGTTCTATCTTGAGATGAGTGGATTAGTCTAAATCACCATTCCACCTTTCTCTGCCTCTTCATGGCATTGGGTTGAAGGTTCTTTTCATTTCATTTTACTTTCTATTTGTAGATAATATTAGGTGTTACCACCTCTTACCCTCATCTTACCCTCCTTCCCCTCAAGTTACCTTGCCAACACCTTCAGATTGTAAGCATTGTTTTGGCCAATGAGGTCAAAGGATTATCCTCCTGCAGCATACATCTAATCAAAGCATGGTATTGGTTGAATTTAAATTGAGACTTTAGAGGGAACCATAATGTTTTATAATAAGGTTTTTTATTTGCATGGCAAATCATGGCTCATGCAGGTGTGTACACACAAAACAGAACCATGTTCTCTCTCTCTCTCCAGTCACACACGCATGCACATGCACACACACTATCTAGGTTTCCAGGGTTCTGACTTAATGTGAAAGGCATTTGTTCACGCTTCACATACTGAACAGACAGTTAATTTGGCCCCTGGTTATTCTGCAGAGGAAAATTGTTTGCACATGTGAGGAGAGCCTTTCTCATCATTTATCTTGTCTGTCCTCATTCATCCTGCTTAAAGAGACACTCCAAAACCCAGACTGTAAATCATCAGACTTGTTTGTTAGGGGCGGCTGTGGCTCAGGAGGTAGAGTGCTCGTCCATTAATCAGAAAGTCTGGGGTTTGATCCCTGGCCCCTACAGTCTACATGTCAAAGTGTCCTTGGGCAAGATATGGACCCCAAATTGAGTGTGAATATTCATCACTCCTGATGAGCAAGTGGCACCTTGCATGGTAGCCTCTGCCACCAGTGTGTGAATGGGTGAATGCTAGCTTGTGTTGTAAAGCCCTTTGAGTAAAGTAGGTAAAGTAGTTTCCTATCCTCCATCAATGATGTGTGCAAAATTTGGTGCCAATCAGCCACTAGTTGGCGGTTTTTCACAAGAAGTGTTGCATATATTGGTGACAGTCAGACCTATTAACACGGAACTTGGTCCAGTACTTCCCCATGGCTTACTGAGTGAGGCACTGTGCTAAATTTAGTGCCAATCAGCCACTAGGTGGCGCTTTTATTGCAAAATCTTAAAACTATTTAAGAAAAAGATTTTTCCAAACTACACCTAGGGGGACTAGGGGGAATAGTGTGATCTTCCCACGCGCTACATCCTGCCGGTGAAACTCCTCGCTGTCAGGTGTATTTTTTCATAAGGTAGCTTTTGGCTAACTCGCATGGATGACTGATTGGTCCATCCATTACGTCATTATGAAGGTGAATCGTTGTGATATTATGTAAAGCCAATATTGGCCTGTAGAAAAAAATGTTAAAGGAATACTCCACCAAAATAAATATCAAATCATAGTCTCAGTATGGTAAACCAGCCTTGCAGCATTATCCCTCTGTATGCTGAATATGTTCCAAGCAATTTCTATTTTTGCCAAAATATTAAAAAAATTTATGAAAAGCTTACGTTTGTCACTCTTGTGGTTAGCTTTTGTGGCACCCGGGGAATTGAATTGCCATAGCCTACCCAGCATTAGTTTGGGATATTCACCTGTTTTGTATGTCTGATATGGGTTTTTCAGTGGCCAATGCTGATACCAATACTTAGAAAGCAGGGTGGCTGATGGCAGATTTATAGTACCAATTTTCTTTTTTTTTATGGCTGTCCTCGATTAAAGAAATTCTTAGTCGACTAACACGTTGACTAATCAATTAGTTGATTTAATCGAGAGATCTGTAAAACTGAGTTTCTCCACAAAGCACCACTTTAAATCTTGTTTTTACCAGAGATGTGCTCATCGGCTTCTTGGAAATAAGTCATTCAGCATGAAAAAAGCATTAAAAAAAGACTAATCGTCTAAAGAAATCTTAGTTGACTAAGACCAAAATGACCGATTATTTGACTAATCGACTAAGAGGGGGCAGCCCTAGTTTTTCTTTGTTTTTTTTGCATTTGATAAAATAGCCTACAACCATTTAAAAATATTATTAATGATAATAATAACAAATGTGACACAAAATTGCTGAACTTAAATGAACATGTATTTAGCACTTATTCAGCAGATAGCAGCACCAACCGATTAATCGGTCTATCTCTACCACATAGTGTTTTCTTTCTCAGCACAAGCGTCTTTTTTCAATTGTTCCTGATGAGGAGGGAGCAGATGCATTCACAGCGCCCAGACTGTTTTGATGAACGGACAAAGTCACGGATTGGGATACAAGCCATGAATACGCATGTATTCACAGCTTACCATCATTATCAAAATAAACATGGCCCATACAGATCAATAATACGATCGCTTCCTGAACATATGTCACCATAAGCAGATGGATTTATTAGTAGTTTAGTGTTTGAAAAATGCTAAAATCACATATCTTCGACCATAAAATCCTGTGGTTGGTTTGTTTGCTTTCACACCACAAATGAACCAACCAGAGTCCGTTTGGAAGCGGACCGAGACCCCCGTTTGGTCCGCAACAGAGTTCAAATCAGCTTTCACACCAGCCCAAACAAATCTGACGAAATGCTCCAGGGTTCATTTAAAACAGGTCAGGTGTGAAAGCGACCTTAGTATGGCTTTTGGGACAGCTCTTTGCCACTTGGCGGCAGGACCGTTTGTCGCTTCCATTCCGGTTGCCTTGCTAATGAGACCTTGGTAAAGTACAAGGAGCAGCATGCTACTGTACTGTAGTGTTACTGTCTAATTAAAGAGCCCTTCTAGTGGAAATCAAGTTTTTAACCGTGTTAACATGTGGTGTTTTTTAGTTGTTACAAGACATATCAGTGAAATGAGCAGTCATCATATGTACCAAGGAACTAATCAAATTACTTGTGGCTGGGACATTCTATGGAATGCATTCCATTCTATGGAATGCGTGCGTGCATGCATGGTGTGAACATGTATGATAGCTGCAGTGGTAGCTTTCAATGTGCTATCACTCCTTTTTTCATCCCTCCATCATTACAATTTTTCATGTTTTTTTGCCATTTTACACACAGAGCCAGTATAAAAGAGGGTAATCTTCACAGAATATCATGAAGTCATACATCATTGTAAAGCTTAAACGATTCTATCTACCAGCCACATTTTCATGACAACAGAATTTTACCTTTAACCTCTAACGTTGAAATAGGGTACATTCTGAATGCCTCTGCAAATGCTCTTGTAACTAACCTCATATTGACGTGATGTTCCATCATAAAAGGCAGAAAAATAGCTTTAAAATGATATACAAATGACCTTTTTTACTTCTCTGCTTCTTCCATCCATCCATCCATTTTCTTCCACTTATCCGGGGCCGGGTCGCGGGGGCAGCAGGCTAAGCAGGGAATTCCAGACGTCCCTCTCCCCAGCAACACTTTCCAGCTCTTCCTGGGGGACCCTGAGGCGTTCCCAGGACAGACGAGATATATAATCCCTCCAGCGTGATCTGGGTCTACCCTGGGGCCTACCAGATGGGCGTGCCTGGAACACCTCTAATGGGAGGTGCCCAGGAGGCATTCTGATCAGATGCCCGAACCACCTCAACTGGCCCCTTTCGACACGAAGGAGCAGCGGCTCTACTCCGAGGTCCTTCCGGATGTCTGAGCTCAGCCCAGCCCAGCCACCCTACGGAGGAAACTCATTTCGGCCGCTTGTATCTGCGATCTCATTCTTTCGGTCACTACCCAAAGCTCATGACCATAGGTGAGGGTTGGAACATAGTTGGACTGGTAAATCGAGGGCTTTGCCTTCCGGCTCAGCTCCTTATTCACCACAACGGTCCGGTACAACGCCTGCATCACTGCCGACGCTGCCCTGAACCGCCTGTCCATCTCCCGCTCCATTTTACCCTCACTTGTGAACAAGACCCCAAGATACTTGAACTCCTTCGCTTGGGGCAGCAACTCACTCCCAACCCTGAGGGAGCAATCCACCATTTTCAGGCAGAGAACCATGGCCTCACACTTGGAGGTGCTGACTCTCAACCCCGACCGCTTCACACTCGGCTGCAAACTGCCCCAGCACGTGCTGGAGGTCATGGTCTGATGAAGTAGTGCTGCTTAACTTGTTCTATTGGCTTGGAAAGGTGGAAAGTGGACGCGGCCACATAAGTGGCACAATTACTCAATATAAGCATATGTGTGTGATGGAACTGGAGGGGTACTGGTCACCAAGTGACAGACAAAATAACTTGGGCAGGCTGTGGCACACAAGAAAGGCCTTCAGTCCTGCTTGAACATCCCAGACATTCTCTGAACTTTCTTTCTTTTGTTACAGTGCTAAAATGTACCCAGCATGCGTCCATTTTCCCCCAGTTTTGTCCCTGTAAACAGAGGGCTTTATTTTCTCCCATGCACCTTGTTTTGTGCTATCCTCATTGCCTAATGCAGTTTGGCTGCTCATGTTGCCCTGGCAACCCACACTGGAATCCTGTTGGGGTTTTCCATGGGTTTGGTTCCTGATCTGAATTCAGGGTGGCCCCTCGCCACTTCTCCCAGGTCCTGCATATTTCATGTATACAGTACCTCTCGTCATATTGAGGCTGTCAGGTGAAATCCTTGTATCTCCATAAGTCCACTTTTCAGGAACAAAGGAAATTAACCTTGTTTGTTGACCATCATGCATTTCTGCATTCATCCTAAAATTCATATTATTGATGCTCTCGCCCACCCATTAGTACAGGGCTGTACTAACTTTTTTGAATGGGGGCCAGGTTAGATAATATGAAAAATACAGTGGTGGGCCGTCAGGGCCAGCAAGGCCTTCTCTGCTGGCCTAAACATTATCAGAATCACTGACTTTCGTTTTA
>JAOVVB010189779.1:0-11081 GCA_028570985.1 Heterobranchus longifilis | reverse complement strand
AGGGAGGAATCCACTGTTTTCCGGTCACGGTCTGATGAAGCCAACAGAACCACATCATCTGCAAAGAGCAGAGATGCAATTCTGAGCTCCCCAATCTGGACATACTCCTTCCCCCGGCTGCGCCCTGAGATCCTGTCCATGAAAATCACAAACAGGATCAGTGACAAGGGACAGCCCTGGCAAAGGCCAACACACACTGGGAATGTGTTTGACTTTGTGCTGAGTATAAGGACACAGCTCTCACTTTGGTTATACAAGGCTCGTTGCAGCGGCCCCCGTACTCCATACAGAACTATAGAGTCCCAAGCCGGTACCCCCAGGACACCGCCCAGAGACTCCAAGAAGGACGGGTACTCCGAGTTGCTGTTCGGTGCATATACACAAACAACAGTCAGAGACCTCCTCTCAGCAATTCGCAGTCGCAGAGAGGCAACCCTCTTGTTCTGCAGGGAGAACTCCAACACAGCAGCACTCAGCCGGGGGCTTGTGAGTATCCCCACACCCACCCGGCACCTCTCACCCTGAGCAAGTCCGGGGAAAAAAAAGAGTCCAGGCCCTCTCCAGGAGTTTAGTTCCAGAACCATAGCTATGTGTGGAGATGAGCCCAACTATATCTAGTTGGTACCAATCCACAGACACAAAGAACCAACCAACTTCTGCTACTGAGGTGCTCGTGAAGGTTCGACTGTGCATGCGCTGGCGGAGGTGTCTGCATCTAGCTCCCTCTCCACACCTCCGTCTTCAAAATAAGACATTGCCTACGTCTTGACTCTAGATGGCGCACAGCTCATATGGGTAATGAATTGTCATGTCAGCCCTTCACAGTGGATTTAATGTAAATGGCTTGGTCTTGATTGAGGACAATATTACAGTAATAAAAGCTCCTGTCAGCTTGCCTCTCCATTGTGCAAAAATTGTGTGAATACTTGTTAAAGGACTTTTATTATACCTTAACATTTTTGTCCCCTGCATACAATTACTTGATGCAACACATTCCTGCAAAACGACAATTCTTATAGTGTTTCTCTCTACTATGAAAAATAATAATGGCATAACAAAACATTCTGTCAACACAACCTAAAAAACTGATTTATTTTGGGTTGTTTTTAGTTATAGGACACTTTGGATAAAATAGGACACCGTTTTGTAATCAGTGCATTGTGTTAGTCTATGTTGGACATGTTAAGTAATGTGGGACACCATTTACTACGCCTAAAAAATTGCCAAACCTTTTGAATCCTTTCTCAATGCAATTTATCAAGCATACTCTCTGCTTCAATTTTCTCTCCTACCCTTGGTTTCATGTTTTAAAGTCTGTCTGAGATTTTACACATTGCCAGCCCTCCATCTGTCTCTGTCAATCTGCTGTGCCATCACTGAAAATATAAGTTACTTGTCAGTATGGCCAGATAGAAGAAAAATATTTTCACATTTGGTGCTACAAGGAAACAGGCATTTAATGACGAAAGATGAAGTTGTCTGTGCTTTAGAAAAAATAGATTGTATTGGTTCAAGCTGTTAGCTGGATGGGGAGCAGCAGGGATACTATTGTCTGCCAAAGACCTGTGATGCAACTATTCCTTTCATAGAAAGGAAAACTTTTTGCAGAAATGAGAAAAGATCAATGGGACTCTTGGAAAAGCTTTTAATGTCCCTCATTACCAGAAACTAACTTAGAAATAAACAAACAATAAAACAGGTAAAACAAGCAAATAGGTTTCCAGTAAAACAAAATATTTAGTGCAGGTGTATAAAATGCTTAACAACAAAACACTTTAGTCCTGAATAATCCAATGACATCCAATTAAATGACATATACCTTGCAACAATAATTATTTTGCCAGTCATTGTTTACCTTCTACATCCAATTCAATGATGTCACAACTGTGATGTCAAACTAATTTAATCATGATGTCTAAGGTATGGTTAGCTGACACAAGTTGACAGCTTCCAGATAAGGATGTATGCAAGTTTTAATTAGTCCCAGATGTCTGATAATATCTGCATAATCCTCTGCATTATGACATTTTATCTCCTACAGTTTGGTGTCATTATAACTCTTCAGAGATAATGTTTGCAGTATATCTTTACTGCACTTTAGTTATAGTTATTCTTCTTTGTTTGATTTGTTTGTCATCGTCACCATCTTGAACACAGTCCACTGAAATGGTATGGACATTTTTCAGATGAGTGTGTAAGTTATTGTGAGTTAAAAGAAGCAGATGGCGGAGGTTTTAAAAGGCCTCTGCAGCACTCTGCTGAGGCTCAGCCCACAAAGACCCACACTCATATACCCAGATTGGCTAAACAGAATCTGACATTTATGAGTTTCACCCACGTTTTGCATTTACTGCAGCAATGATGGAAACACTGGTGCCATGGCGCACTCTGGCAGACAGGAAGATGATATGCGATTTTTGAGGAGGGTTGAGGCAGAATAAGTTGGCTTCACAAAGAACTGGGGCCTCAAGAGTCTCTGAGGAAGGCAGTAAAAAAGCTTCAGGCTTTGACAGTCCTTTTGTGAACCAGTGCTATTTCTGCAAGGGGCTGCGTTTTATAAGTCTCTCCATACAAAAGTCATTCATGGTGTCTCTGATTCTTCAGAGTTGATGGAGCTGCCCAAGGACTATTCACTACAGCTCATTAAGTTAAAATGATCTTCTTAACTAAGATAGATGAAACAATATTTTCAGCAAAACGACACTTTTTGAGTGGTTAAAGGTCCCATATTATAAAAAGTGAGATTTCCATGTCTGTTGTGATTATAAAGCAGGTGGATGTGCTATATAAATACTGTGAAAGTATCAAAATGCTTAATCCATGGAGAAATGCACACAGCCTGTATTCAGAAACGGTGCCTTTAAAAGAACCGTCAGGACTTATATGGTTGTGATGTCACAACTATACTATAGGTGGAAAGTGCCGTTACAGTCATTCCTTGGCTGCAATGATGGTGCAGAGATGCTGAGAGCACAGATGCGGAAGACCTGGGACCGCTGACCAATCAGAGCAGACTGGGCGTTTTTGGGATGGAGGCTTAACGAGACAGGTGATAAAACGGAACCTTTCAGAAAAAGGGTGAATACGGATATATTCAGACACAGTATGAGAAAAAGAATGTTTTTTGAACATTAAAGCATGTAAACATGTTCTAGTAGAAACCCAAAATACAAGTATGAGCCTGAAAACGAGCATAATATGGGACCTTTAAGACAACATAACTAAATTTGAGGGGAAAATAACATTATTTTGTTGGGGTCAGAGTACTTAGCACATCATGTCTAAGCTCACAGATGGAATACAAAAAGGGTCCCGCTCATCTGTATGTGTAGTGACACGAGATCCAAAGGATCTTGGCCTTCACGAGCTGCAGAAAGTTCCCTCAGTCTCCCCTCTCTGACCTCCTTTCATCCCTCCATCCCTCCATCCCTCCGCCTTTCTTCTTTCTTTTTTTTTAATACAAATCAGCCACTCAATGCCATGCACATGTTTTAGTGTTATTTGAACTCTGCCAGAGAACTTCAAACAGCTTTCAAAGTGAACAGAGTTTTTTCCTCTCTTGCTCTCTGTCTTTTTCTCTTTTTAAAAGAGCCGTGCTTCCGAGTACACCTGATCAGAAGGTCGAGAGATGGGGATTATGATATGCAAATGAGGCTTTGTTATCAGCGTTGACATTCGTTAGAAAGCCGAACAGAGGAGAGGTAACATGAAAAGGTGGCAACTCACCCCCCCTCTACCCCTTTTAGCATAACCTCCCCTCTCAAACACATTGGCCTACCTAAGCCCTCGTTTTTTTTCTTCTTCTTCATTTAGATCAAAAGGTTACACACAACAAAGAAAGGCCTGTGTGGAAAAGAAACACACACTTCTGTGTACTTTTACACAGTCGAGACTATTGATTGGTCAACCGCGCCAAAGGTGTGTGTGCACATCTGTAGGCTACAGTTTAATGTCTGGATTCGACCGTGTCCTGATGAGGTTGTCGTCTCTTACGCTGTTTAGGCAGAAAGGAGGTCTTTGCAATTACCGAACACTGTCGAAACGCTTTCATGTCTCTCCCCTGCTGTGACAGGATAAGGACAAGGACACACACAAATACACACACTTACACACACACATATATGCATGGAGAGATTGAGTCGTCCTCCTTTCATATACACACACAGAAACATGCATATGGTTGCCCCCCTGTTCAATCTGCATACGGTTCAGTTCAAAGGAGTCCAGGCGAGGTGGCGGTCTGTGCTACTTTTCCAGCTATTAGCCCGGCCCGCCATCTGCAGTGATCTAACTGAGGAGTGGGTTTTATGAACTTCATAAAGGGATGGTTATTAGAGCTTCAGAGTGGAGATGGGCCGTCTGGCCTTTGAGTTTAGCAGCAGGGGTCCTGAGTGCTTTGATGTGAATCATACTGTTACATAACTTTCGAGAGGTAGAGGGAGCTACTGAAACCTTACAAAAGCCCAAGCCCCTGTTATATAAGTGATAATTGACCTGTTTTTCTTCTTTTTCTTTATGTCTGTCTTTTGTTGTTTTGTTTTTTTTACACCTCGAGTGCACGCCAGCGACAAAGACACTGAGACAGTTATGATGAATAAAGATGTACCCATTATGTAATATTTTTTTCAGCCAAGGACCCATTAAAACAGTGATGCTCAACTTGCGGCCCGGGGGGGGGGGCAAATGTGGCCCGCAATAGGTTGCCTAGTGGCCCAATGAGCATTTTTAGATTCACAATGAAAATAAATTGATCTCACTGAGAACTGTTGCACTTTGAATGTAAATAAGGTGCCAGAGTTCATTTAAAAAGCATCAAAATAGAGCTTTTTTTAATAAAAGTGCCAGGGGAGAATTGTAGAAAATAGATGAATGAAATTTCCATTATTTTGCCAACTCATACCAAACCACTGTGTTTAATTTGCCAAATGACAATTGCTGAATGCAGAGTTGCTAATATCAGGCGCCATCAGAAGTCAAAACATGTAGCTTTCCCATGTGGTAGCACCGCAAGAAAAGAGAAGATCATGACTTTGAATGTTTGTTTGTTTATTTACTGGCCCCTGGCCTCGTGTCATTTTGCAAAAGTGGCCCCCGAGCAAAGCAAGTTGAGTATCCCTGCATTGTAAGATAGAGAATATACTGTGACCCCGTCATGTCTTTTGGAATAATTTGTCGCAACCTATTTTCCACACAAGAACAAAAAACAAGAGAAATGTATTAGAAAGATATTAGACATGTGTTAAAATGTTTGCACCATTTCAAAACAGAATACCCATAAAACAATGACATCAATTCAATTAGCTGCAAGTGTGAAGGGTTTCACTCTTAGTAACACACACAGGCTAAATAAAACACGGTTTCTGATTATTCGAAAGTGTTCAAATTTGTTTGTAATTCGTTAGATTAGAACGTGGAACTATTTAAAAATTCAAATATTATTTGTTGAACTATGAATCCTTTTGTTAAATAAAAAAGATCATTGAAATGAATGATTCTGTAAACCTGGCAGAGTGCACTGGACCCCACTTTGAGAATCACTGATGTAGACATCCTCATCATCCTCTTTATTTTAGGATAAAAAAAAAACACACAACTGTCACAAAGTCCATTTAGCAGCTGTTCTGGGGCTTTCAACCATATCACATGATCTTCATCAGCAGTTCCAGTCATGGAATTGTGAATGGTCAATTTTCTTTTTGTACTCCAAAGACTTCTCGTTAGTGCTGTTTTGTAAGCTGATGTTCAAAGTGCATTCTTGACCTCGGAGACAACAGTTGCAAAAACAATCTCCCCACAAGGTCCATTTAGTAACTGAGCTGGAGTGTTTGATCACATGACACGATCTTCATGCCCACTTGTCATGAAATAAAAAATTATCTCAACTCCAGTTTCCAAGCTCAAGCATTACCTTTGAAATGTAATACATCTCGTAAATCATAAATAACTTCTTTAATTTTAATCATTTGAGGATTTTAATGCCTCCACGCCTGCGATAGCCGCGGCCGGAGGCGTTATGTTTTCGAGTTCTTTGTACGTATGTCCCGCTGTTGTGAACGCAATATCTCAGGAAGGCCTTGAGGGATTTTCTTCTAATTTGGCACAAACGTCCACTTGGACTCAAAGATGAACTGATTAGATTTTGGAGGTCAAAGGTCAAGGCCACTGTGACCTCACATCTGTCCCTTTCTCGTTTTATCTCAGGAACACTTTGAGGGATCTTCGTCAAATTTGGCACAAATCAGGAAGAACTGAATAGATTCTGGAGGCCAAAGGTCAAGGTACATAACATGTTTGTTTTTTTAGCCATAACTCAAGAATTCATACGCTTATTATGACAAAATTTCACACAAATCTAAGTGACACTAACTGTTTCAATTTAAAGTCTTCCTTTATTATGTGAGTCTGGATGTAAACTGAACTGCAACTTGACTGATTGGCGGAGGCAAACAACCGCAAGGTGGTAATTCTAGTTGTGACTAGTTTAATCTCACTGGGATTATGGTTTTTTCACAAGGTGTGAGGAGAGGATAGAAAGTCTTTGTTCACAGCAGGTACAGTGGTGGGAAGATACTGGACACCAGAGCATCCTGCTGACATCCTGATCGACACCCAGCTCACACACACACAACAAATTGTGAAAGCTTTCACAGATTTAGTAAAAAAATAAAAACCTTGATATTCACTCTCCCTTTCTATGGTTTATAAATCACATCTAAAACATAACAAACAGCTTGTGTAGATTAACTATGTGCTCACTGTGGCCTGAAGGTGGTGCTGCTAATCCACATTCAGTTACCAACGTCTGCAAGTATTCAGGTGCTTTGCATTGCATTATACTGCATGTTAATATGTGGATTTAGATATGGTTTGCATGCACACTTATGAAAATTAGGTGAAATCGTTTTTACGAACCATAAACTCAACAGCTGGCTTTAATGTGTCTTACAGGACACATAATTTATGAATAGAATAAATGTATTTACATTCTGTTAAACCTTATAAACAGCTGTAACACTGCTCAAATGAAGGGCTTTCATAAGTTAATAAGCACATTCACCGAAACAACAAACTGATGGTGATTCAAGGAGAAATTTACCTTTTTGGCAATAACATATTGTGATATCATACAATGTTATTTAATGTCAAATGTAGAAAATGCAAAATAAATAGTGATACAAAAGGCCAGCTCATTAAATATGACTCACCAAACCAACACATGAGTTAAATGTAATTGGAATAAATATTGTCTTTACAAAGATATTGATTACTACTCATCTGTATTTTAGGGTGCTGATAAGAAACATGTTGAATACAATCTATTGAGGAATAAAGCAAGGTAAGCTTTATTTATAGCACGTTATACACAGGGGAAAACAGAAGGTGCTTTATGTGAAGATTAAAAAGGAAAAGAGAAACAAAAAAGAAGAAAAGTGGGAAAAAGTTCCTGATTTCTGGTCAGATGTGACTGAAGCATCAGTGTCCACTAGATGGATCCTTTCACAGTAAGATGGGAGTTCTGCTGTATTCAGGTCCTTTCTTAAGTAAAAGTACCAATAACACACTGTAAAAATACTCTGTTACTGAAGTAAAAGTACCAATAACACACTGTAAAAATACTCTGTTTCTTAAGTAAAAGTACCAATAACACTGTAAAAATACTCTATTACGTGTAAGAGAGAAATTCGGCCCACTATATGGGGAGATTCGGCCCAAGTAAAAGTGTGTAAGTATAATCAGGAAAATGCAATTAAATTATTGAAAGTAAAACTACTCAATGCAGAAAAATCCTCACAGTTGAGAAGCTAGAAACATGGATTTAAAAAAAAAATGTTTACATGAAAAATGACTGAAACAATCAAAATAGTTCTGTCAATCAACTAAATTATTAATCAGCTAATCATTACAGCTGTACTTGTAGCCCTATATATTGTTGGGTAGTTTAATGTATAACAAACCATCATATTTTATAAACTCTTCATTTGTTTTCTGTGCATAAATCTTCATTTGTAACTAAAGCTGCCAGATAAATGTAGTGGAGTAAAAAGTACAACATTTCTCTCTGAAATGTACAGTAAGCTACTAGAGTAAATGTACTTAGTTACCATCCAACACTGCAGATGCATCAATCAGTTAGTACAGGCAAAGTCCAGCCTGGGGGCCAATTGTGGCCCTCGGACCGATTTTAAACAGCCCCCACACAATATTGAACTAATGTGTTTGCATGCATGTATACATATTAGTATGGCACTAAAATAAAATGCAAGTACAATTGTGTTTTGTTTTTTTCACATATGATGTGAGAAGCAGCTGGCCCCCCAAGTATTTTCACATGATCTAATTTGGCCCCCAGGTATTTTCACATGATCTAATTTGGCCCCCAGGTATTTTCATATTATCTAATTTGGCCCCCAGGTATTTTCACATTATCTGAGTTGGCCCCCAGGTATTTTCACATTATCTGAGTTGGCCCTTAGGTATTTTCACAGTATCTAATTTGGCCCTCAGGTATTTTCACAGTATCTAATTTGGCCCTCAGGTATTTTCACAGTATCTAATTTGGCCCTCAGGTATTTTCACATGATCTAATTTGGCCCTCAGGTATTTTCACATTATATAATTTAGCCTCCACGTATTTTCACATTATCTAATTTGGCCCCCATTCAAAAAAGTGTGGACACGCCTGAATTAGTAGATCAATCAGGATCTGAATTCAGTCACTTTACAGGTGGCTGTAGAAGTAACTCCCTCCGGCCGGGAGGTGGCAGCATGCTCAAACAAATATCATCAGATTAAAGGAGCCGGAATTGGGATGGATCGATTTGTCCACCAGTAATAATGTGCACCTGGTGGATCTGATTCAGGGGTAGGTTGTGTCTGCAGTTTTTTAAACCAAAAACATGGCGTCGTGTAGAAAAGCTGAACTGTATTTTATTGTCACTTGCACTCATTTGTAGAAACGGGGTTGCTGTTTTTGCGGAGGGGAATCCGCGTCTGGTAGGCATGCTGCAACGCCATGACGCAATTCACACTCATCCTGCTGCAACCCAATAAAATATGAATCACCAGAGTGCCGACGATGGGATGCTTCTTCTTTGGGTGTAAATATAATTTCAATGGCGAGGACAGGAGAGGAGAGGGGGGTGTGGCGCTGCCGCTGACCATCACCCATTCACCAAAACAACACACGCCCAGAGCTCGTGCATCTGTGGCGTAAAAAGCCGCGCCGGGGATCCGGTGTGATCTGTCTGCTGTGGTCCGTCGCTGGGTGCACACAGGCCGGCCAGCCCCCTCGGCAGCCCGCCGTCCCTCCGCAGCCTCCGGGCTCCACGCACGGATCCTCACCGCATCACCAGTGGCCTGCACACGGAAGATGCGATAACTACGGTAAGATTAAAGGTGCGTTTTTGCTTTTTCTTCGGTTTGATTTGAGTATCAGCTGTTAGGTGCATGGGTGTATTTTACAGTTCCCAGACATGAACCAGCGCAGAGCTAAAAGCCAGGATGTGAGGAGGACAAAGGGGCGGATGGAGCCACAGGAGCAGTAGCTTTAAATATTTCTGGATTATTAGTGTTAATAATAGAAAAGCATAAACAGCAACCTCATGAAATAAAGCAGGCAGGGTGCTACAGTATGGCACGGTGTATACATTTCTCATTTCTGTGGCTGTTTTAGATTTAAAATCCTCACAGTCTGCTGTGAACTGTACAGGTCTACATCCTCTCCTCTCTCATGGTCTCTCCTTCCAGTAGCAGGCCACACAAGACATTGATCACCTACACTTTCATCTCTGTGTCATCTAATTACGCCAAATCCTCTCTTTATTCCAGGGATCCATCACCGCAGGCCTGTACATCATCATCGCTCATCAGATAATTTAGAGGGAGTTTCTGCCAGGTGTCCTCATGTGAACTGCTTTCTTAAGGAGCCATAATGTGGCTTTTAATACAGGTGTGTATGGAAATATGTTCTACTACACTGTGTAGAAGGAATTGTAAGATTTTGCTGATGATGATGATTGATGTTTTTTCCTCTACCACTCGTCCCACCCCTTTTGTCCCACTCACATCTGAAGTTGTGGCTGTTTCATGCAAGACACACGTTCACAAGAATAAGATGTTATATACAGCGTCTCTGGTTAATTCACAGTGAGGCTGGTGACGACAACAGTTGGTACCCATAAAACAAATGTATCTCTGTCTGTCTTTTCTAGGCATGTTAGCACCGAGAGTGCAGGTTGTGTTGCAAGAGGAGATTGAATGCCTCTAAAATCTCAAGGTAAGACTTCTTATTTGACCTTGTGTGGGTGTGTGTGTGGGGAATTCTGGAAGTGATCCATGGCCTTGAACGGCTGCTTCCCTCTCCTTCATCTCGGCTCCTCTTAGCCCAAACCTCATTCACATATTTGACATTGTTGCACATGCACGTGTCTGTCCGAATGCATAGATGTATGTTTGTATACATTATCACATGCTGCATTTATGCCTTTTTTTCTTTTACGCAGACATCTGTGAGGTGTGTTTGTAGATGAAGGGGGGTTTGTATCAGCAGGTCTGAAGGGAATACTCTTTCTTGGGCTTAATTAGACAAATTGATGTGAGGGTAAAAGCAAACGGTGGCAGCTGAACCATCTGAATAAGATATTGTTTGTGGATAAAAAGGGGCTCGATGACATACTCTCCAGTCACACTATGCTGGTCAAGGTCAGGGGCAGTGGACATGTTTGTGCGTGCATGTTGTACTTATTTCATCCAAGGATTAAAATCTTTAGGCAAGAAGAATTGAGAAGTGATGTCAGTAGCACAATAATCTGTGTGATGGTGATACTGTATGACATTCAAAGATTAAAACCAGTCATGCAAAGTGATAGGGAAATAATGGTGACACATTTAATGTTTGGACTAGTAATATGTACATATGCTATAAGTCCCTGGAATATATTAAACATAATACAGAGAACTGTATTAAAAGTTCCCAAAAATAACTTATATAATAATCTCTGCAAAATTCATCCAAATGTCTCGTTTTACACAAACTTCCTGCAGTTATTGTGTTCACTATTTGGGTTAACTGTACAGTTTAT
>JAOVVB010189768.1:0-11081 GCA_028570985.1 Heterobranchus longifilis | reverse complement strand
CACCATATCACCAAAACAAATTCCTTGTATACTTGGCAATAAAAGCAATTCTGATTCTGATTCTGATTCTGATTCTGGTGTTGGTTTTACATTTTGTTGCGCTGTCCCCAAGCAGCCAAAATTATGTTAAGGCTGCTTTTATACACAGCTTAAGGACAGGAAGTAGATACTGAGCCAGGTGGTGGAGGGAGGCTATACTTGATATTTGCATTGAAATGTTACTCAAACAGTAATAAATTCTGTTTTTATTTTCAGCTGCAGATTGACACACAATTGCTTGTAAGTGGGCCTCTGTGGTACAGAGATGTCTTTGGCTACACAGGCAGTACTTATTAATAGGATCATTTCTTTGTTGGTTTTGGTCTTTTCATGGGATTTGTCGACAATAAGGAAAAAAAATAAGCATATCACCAGCCTTTTCCTTAAACATTTCATACAAAAATGTATCTTTTTATCGAGCAGGAAGCGCATTTTGTCATCAATGGATGTGAATTTAGAGTGAAACTCTCCGCTTTCATGTCAGACAGCAGGACGATCAGTTGATCACAAACCTTGATAAATCACATTACTGTCAACAAATACTTCAATCATGTCAGCTCAGATGGAAAATGGAGGCAAGAGACAACAAAAGGTAATGTGCTGGATGAAATCCTGCGTGTGCTCAGTGGACTGAAAGTTACTTACCTGGTGGTTCATTCTTAATATGACCTATAACATTTATTTTTTACTATAGTGAATACCACAGATCATAGCACCGTATCTCCCAAGAGCCTGTGATGTATTTCTCATGATAATGCAATGGACGGAGGTGAAAGCATTGAACGGATGGCCACTGACAGAGATGACGGAGATAAGGGGATGACGATGAGGAAGAACGTGAGGTCTGATAAGAGGAGAGGACGCAGAGAGGAGATAGATGCTGCTGCTGATAGAGTAATGACAATGACTCGCAGCTTCACAAAAGTCATTTAGTGGGATATTAAATAGTGGGTCAGTTTGGGAATTCAGTCAAACGCCGTCAGGCAAACAGTGGCTAATGCACCGTAAATAAAATATGTACAGGTTTGGGGGCATTACTAATGTAGATTTATTTTCTTGTGAGTCGTGTAACAAACTGTTGCCTCACAGCTGAGGTGCATTAGCATGGAAAAATGGAAATAAATAATTTCAGCTGCTCTTGGGTGGAGGAGGATGTTCTAATAAAATAGTGTTTCTAATGGAGAAAAAAAAAGCAACAGTTTCAACAGAAAGCCTTCATATAATTTTAGTTATATCAGTGGTGGAGGAAGTATTCAGATCCTTTACTTAAGTAAAAGTACTAATACCACACTGTAAAAATACTGTTACAAGTCAAAGCCCTGTATTGAAAATATTACTTCAGTAAAAGTATGTAAGTAGAATCAGGAAACTGTTCTTAAAGTATTAAAAGTAAAAGTACTGAATTCAGAGAAATGTCCCCTGTGACTGTTATACTCTATGATATCAGAGTATTATTACTCCTGCATTCATGTAAAAGAAGGATTTTACTGTTTTAGTTGGTTAAGGTGGAGCTCATTTTGAACTATTTTGTATAAAACTATAACCCATGATTGAGAAGTAAAAAGTACTGTGTGGTTGTACAAGTATAAAGTAGCATGAAAATAATACTCAAGTAAAGTATAAGTACCTCAAATTTGTACTTAAGTACAGTACTTGAGTAAATGTACTTAGTTACATTCCACCACCATTTTCAAATTACATTTGTGGACTAGATGGGAAAACAGCACACCCAGGGAATAAAAAAGGTAAGTGGCTCAAGTGAAATATTTGAGACGTTTTTGCAATTATTTATAGGATGGAACAAGGTTTGTGCTCCATACCATGTGATCAACATGTGGGCAACACAAATCAATTAATGAAATTAACAAAAATGAATGAAAATGGTGTCCATGTCAAAAATAGCAGGGTTTATAGTTTAAGCTCTGACCAGAAATGCTTCAGCAAACTGGTTGTATAATGTAGCTAAAAATCAATGACAACTTCAGTACTTTCCCTTTCCACAGATCAAACGTTTACTCAGTGTATCTGCCTTTCATGTTTCATCTTTTTCTGGATATTGGTGCCTATGTAAATAGACTGCTCTTCTCTCTGTTCATGTTTCTGATGCAATGAGTCCACAGCTGCAGCCTCCATCAAGTATCTGTATCCAGACAAGATATGTGTAAGGATTATTAATACATTTCATGTGATGACATGACAACATACATAGCTATCCATTATCTGTATACTCCTTCACAGGTTTGCTTCACTTCTATTTTCAGTTTTTCAAAGATGTTTTTTTTTTCTACACAGGTTTTTAGTCAGCAAAACCAAAGTCTCAAGAGAATTTAGGTCAGTGCAGCAGTCAAGAGCTTTACAGATATAAATAACCAAAAAACAAACACACACAAAATCACAACACTTGAGACTGATTCTGTGGTATCAGTGCAAATATTAGTAGTAACAGTCATAAGCTTAATATAATTCTGCACATATAGCTCAAAGGGAGAAGACATCAGCTGTTCAACATACACACGGAGGTAATAAAACTCATTTTGTACTCTTGTAATAACTTAATGGGAGTACTCAAATGTGGAAATTAGGCCTACTAAATTCCCATCCCTAGTAAATATAATACACTATGTGGTAAATCCCTTTCAAAGGACAGATATCTGCACACAAAAGTGCAGAGTGATACGCTGCAGTATACTTCCTCATATCTTAACATTATGAACATACAGTACAGTTGGCTCATACTTGTGTAACCTCTTCTGTACTTCCTGGTGACTTATATTGCATTTCTACTTGTTAATACTTTATGAGGAAATAAAAGCAATCGAAAATGTTACTGTAGCAACGAGGAAACCAACAAACACAAAAAATGATGATACTGTTATTTAAAGTAAAAAACATCCTAAAAACATACTTTCTTGCATGCAAATGATCACAGGCATCATTTCTTTCGTGCAGCCCGCTGCTGCCCTGTCACTGCACTACACAAACAACATACTACATGTCCTGAGGATATTAAGACTCTGCAGAAGGCAAACAACCTGAGTAAAGTCCAGTGTTGGTTATGGTGAGCAGGCACAGAGAATGGGCAGTGGAGTAAAAACACAACTGCTTTGTCTTCCTTTGTTCATCCATCCATGTGCTTCTAGTCCTGACGAGGTAAGACAGGAGAAGCCTGTTTGTCATTTAGCCCATTGAACACCTCGCAGTATTGTTCATAGTCCTGACAAAAGGGAATTCTTATTCTTTCACCGCCCTTTAAGCATACACACATATACACACAGGGATGCTATGCACACACACATCTCTGGCAACATGAAGCTCATTAAAAGGTACTGAAAACTGCAGGGACAAACCTACAATGTCAAAGTGTTTCCTCATCATTAAATAACATCACACACGCACACACACACACACACACACACACACCCCCACACACACACACACACACACACACACAGTACGCCTGACCCGAGTCTTGATAAGAGTTACATGGAAACATAACAGTTAGATGGAAACAAAGAGAGATTATACATTATATGAATTTAATCTCGAGTCTGTTTGTTTAGGCTTTAAGATGCAGACGTGGCCGGTTAATGTTACGTAAGATGACTGAGTGATTGGGTGTGGCAGAGAGGTGGATGACGTGACTTTGTGACGTTAAAAGCATTACATTTTCTTTAAAGTAGCTGAGCACTGGCAAAAATGAGCCAATTAGTACAAGAATTTTGAAGGATAATGATACACTTGAGGATAAACTAAGATGGTGCACATCATGGTGAATGGACGGAGTGAGAGCGATGTCACCCACTGGTTTGTGGACTAGCATTTTGAAGCCACGACTCTGGAATTTGGCCGTCACCATCTTGACTTTTTGAAGCCAGAAGTTGACCATATTTGACAAGAAGGCAGCGCTGGGGACGAAGACGTGGTCGCGGCCGGTCATCAGGTCTCGTCTATGGTATCAATGGTGCTGCTAAGCTAAACCCAGGAGCTAACCGCTAAAGAAGGAGAAAGCTGCTGCTGACAGGAGTCATCCAGTGGAGTTTTGTGGCTGTCGCCATTTGCTGCAGCGACACAGAGCCGGGTGACAAATCGTCAAACTGAAAAATAAAGATTTGCACCGTAACGCGTAATGTTGTAATTTGTGTTTAAACGGATTTTATAAAATTGGTGTTGAAAAAAGTATCGTCCAGGAACCGGTATCAAAGTCAAGGTATCAGTAGTCTCGTGTAGCCAGACTGATCTCCACAGCGTTGTGTCCTTGGTGGGAGGTCTGGATTGAAAAGCTTTCACTCTGGTACAGTGGAAAAAACTCCCTGGCCTGTTTATATTTCTTTAAACCAATCATAATCATCTTGGGCGGTGCTACGCCCCGACTGCAGCGACGGGACTTTGAGAACCAAACGGAAGGAAGGAGGGACTTCCTCCGGCCGGCGTCTCCTCCCGGCTGAAGTATGAGGCTTTATGCCGACACTGCTGACGTGACCAGCCAGACTAAGGTATCAGTAACATTTTTTATTAATACCCAGCCCTACCCCTGACCCCTCCCTTTCCAAGCATGTAGAGCCCCTACCCTTCAGGTAAAAACGTTACCTGTGTTTGGTTTGTCCCTTCTGGGCTCCTGTAGAAACAGACTGTGTGGTTAAAGGACCAGCTCCCAATGCAGATATGAAGGGCTCATTCTAAGGTAACGAAAACACAACGATTCTTAGTTTCAGGTGATTATACATCAATGAAAACATAGTTATGAATATTATATTACATTTCTGCCAATAGATCACCCTAACTGCTCCTTTAAGTACTTGAGTGAATGTACTTGTGTTCAACCACTTGATATTCAGACAGACCTGTTTCTCCTTTTTCTGTTTACTGTAACATAACACCAAGTCTTGCGTAGCCAGACTCTGGAAAGTCGGGATTGAATGCACTTTCACTAATGGATAGTGAAAAAAAAAAAAAAAACCTGGCCTGTTTGTATTTCTTTAAACCGCTGCGCCCCAGATACAGCGACGGTGCCTCTGCAAAATACAAATATTCTTTGTAGATCTTTACAATCATTCACTGAAAGGACAGAGCAGACCAGCCTTATTGCACCATCCAAATCTTCAAAACATGTCGTTTTCTCGGAGGTTGTTATTGGTGGCGAACAGACTACATAACCAATACATAGCCCATAATCTGGGATAGGACTTACTGGGATCCTCCCCAGTTAGTCACGCTGGGGCGGATGTTTCAGGAAAAGACACCCGTCCTGTCCGTTGTGTCAACCAGCTCAACAAGGCGGACAAACAGCTGATCTGAGAACATGTCCTACTCTGCACCTGTGTTTACTTGTTGCCTCTTTCCACTGATGCTGACCTACACTGAGATTATGTAACGTCGTGGATGTATGGCCTCTGTGCTTCGACACATGAGCTGATCTTACACACATGATTAGGCATGTAAGACACACTGACCCTCTGTGTAAAGCTGCTGGATTTTGTACACATTCACATAATTATGTTCTTTGCCATTCATGTTTACATAATGCAAAAACTGTTCTGTAATTACTCGTGTGTGAGACGACATAAAAAGACAAAGCTCACATGATGGTTATAATTTGATGGTTACATAATGATTGCATTGTGAAAGTAGCACATTCGAGCAATTAGTTTCTCAGTTAGTGTATTTGTTTTATCTTTACTGTGCTTCGGCATTTGTGTACATTTGGTACAGTTTACAGCTTTAATTTAAAAGGGGCACTACACCAATTTTATAAATAAAGGGCAGTTTATTAGTCATGGAGAGTGAAAACAGTTGTGTAATGTCGTCTGTGGCTCTGACCAAGAGGCTTTGAGAAAATAATCCATGTGGCTCTAGGAATGGCAGTCAATCAGTCAGGTATTTTCTCAGTTCACCACTTTGGTCCCAAATAAAATGTCTCATTTATTGCATTGTCATGAAATTTTGCACAAATGTGAAACTAATATGACATTTGCATCAGCCTCAGATGTAGTTTGTTTAGTGCTATTGATCTGACGACGATTTAGCCTCCGGGGTCAAAGGTTAATATTTCGGGGTTTCTGGTATAGCCAGCAGATATCTGGGCCAAGACTTCCTCTTTCTACATGAATGCAGAATCTGTATATAGAGATTAAGTGCTTATTAACAAATGTTAACATGGTAACATGCATTGGTTGTGCACGTTGTCCAATACGCACATGGACAGTAGCGGTAGTGCAGAGAGAAACATACTCGCGGTTGTAAATTAACGACATAGTAACCTCCTCGAGTGTCGCCATGTTTATTATTTACATCATGCA
The DNA here is from genome assembly GCA_028570985.1 of Heterobranchus longifilis. Classification (NCBI taxonomy): domain Eukaryota; kingdom Metazoa; phylum Chordata; class Actinopteri; order Siluriformes; family Clariidae; genus Heterobranchus; species Heterobranchus longifilis. The sequence goes on along the minus strand of JAOVVB010189768.1, from coordinate 4,746 downwards.
AATCCAAAAGCTCTATAAAGATCTGAATTCTCGGATCTCCGGTTTAAACAATACACCTGATAAACATTAGCATTTTAGCGTTGTCATTGTGAGCATGTTAGTCCAGCCTCAGAGAGCTGCTAACATGGCTGTAGACTTTATTAAAATCTGTCATTTTTGAGAAACCCAATCATAGAAATAGAATTTGAATAGAAAGGACGTGCCCATTCTAATCAACGAAGCAGAATGGTCAGAGCAGCAGCCATACAATCTTCCATATAGACCGAGTCACGGACTCTCAGAGGTGAGGAGGTTTTACACTAACGACCAAACCAGCAGTGGAGTAGTAACATTATGAAGCATGGAGAGTAAGAATAAATGAGCTGGCTCCCTCCACCTCCCAGACAGAATAACCCTTTAATCTAAACGCGATGTCCTCATCTAACCTAAAGTCCTTGAAGGACAGGATCGTATCACCCTCATTGTGATGGATGTTGACTTGCTGCACCTGTTCTCTCTCATTTCTGTCTTCAAATTACAGCATGTACACGTGTCCGTTTACAGTTTATTCTGATTCTACATATACTGTTAACCCGAGCTCAGTGTCTAATCTTTGTCCCCATCAAGTGCAGATTCACACAGACACAGTTGTTATGTAATTGCCAACATGTCAGGGTTAGCGAGCCATCTCAGACAGACAAAAGATGAGTCCACACGCACACAGGCACGCCACTGCAGCCGTGCAACTTTCTTTTGTCAGATTTTTGCAATCTGCCTGCAACAGCGACTAAATTGCTCGCTGAACAGCCGAGGCCTTCCCCTAACCCAGAGATTTAAAAATGATTACACGAAAGCAGTGCCCTTTCCAACCCCCCACACCCCTTTGAGCTCCTGTAAGATTAAGGGCTGATCACGTATCTGATGGTGCCACAGCAAGTTTCCTACTGCCATTAGTCTGTTGCAAGGGCCTAATCCCAGCAAATCCTTTATTTTCCTCAGTACATCCAACACACACACACGAGTGCCAGCCTTGACTGAGGCACAACAACAAGTAGAGTAAATGAGCGAAGTCGGAGCAAAGAATACAAACTGCTGTGTCGTCACTCAAAGGATTGTCATCATGGTGAATCAATTTTCTTCTAATCCGCAGCCAGTAATCACAACAGAATGATGCACAGTGGACGGGAATGACGCATTTTACCATAAGGCTATGTTCTTGGTGTCCGTCTGCGACCTGTTCAGAGTAATAGGATCTCCCCACTGGAGGGCAGAGGTTTCAGGGAGGTCATTAAGCAGCGGGGGTGCAGCAGTGATTGGACAGACGCATGTCTAGTCCTCTCTGAGGCCGAAAAACATGCGTCAAAGCATGTGTGGACGACAGAACGAGAGCTCAGCGTGGAAGACACGCTCTGAAGCCACATTTTGACAATGTGAGTTACAATAATGGTAGTTGTCGTTATAAATTCCCATTAATGTAATAACAATCTGCAATTAACAGCAGAAGAAATGAAAAACGTTCACTTATAGAACTGTTTTTGACAGCACCACAAATTATTTTACAACAAAATACCAGATTACCAGACATACAGTACAAAACCAAAATAACCACCAATAAGACATGACATGCAATAAATACAATAAATTAATATATTTAACTATTAATGCAGTTTTTAAAACTGCAAGCCACAAGTATCCAGTAATATCCAAATATATGAGTAACAGGCAAGTATGTACACACATTTGACCCATCTTAGTTTTCTTAGTTCAATTATCATCAAAATTTATATAAATAAATAATTGCACAGTGAAACACTCATTGCACAACAACATAAGATAGCATGAGCAAATAAAGAAACCTTGTGACCACGTTGTTGATGCACATGCAGCATTCAGAATTAAAACACTAGAGACGAGAGATCACACCATCCACTAAGCCAAACCACCCATTTTCATACTCGGCATTTATTTTGATGTCAACATTTTCACATTTTCACACACAACTGACGAGTGTTGAAGCTTTTCATCCTCTGTGAATCTCTGTTGCGTACGACTTGTGTTGTTTTCATAGTTTAAGTTGCAGTGTGTTGAACTATTGAACTATTTGATACAAGATTTTTGATAATGATCGTGGTATCTTCGTGGTTACATTGTCATAAACAATCATCAGTGTTATTTTTACTGTCATAATCCTCCTCACACACACTCGCACAAATACTCCCTTTCCGGTGGACCATGTAGTAGTGAACGGTGAGGGACAAATACTCTTTTGATCCGAAGTTGTGCCATGAATGACACGTTTGTCAATTTAAATAATAATTTTGCAAGTCAAGAAAGTGGCAGTTTTTGGTTAAAGCCTTTCAAAGTATAAATCTGTGAAAATTAGAAAGAACACACACCCAGAAGTCACACAAGTGACGTCCCGACGAAGCTACGATGTCTGGGTCTTTCTTATTCTATTGCTTTACGGCAGATAAAAAGACGAGGGGTCGCTGGATAAAACACATCAGGTAAGATAACATTACGTTTGTGTGTGGGACATAGCGGAGTTACAGAGTTACAGCAGTTAGCAAGTAACAAGCGAGGTGACGTAAATTGTGCAAGACCAGAGATGTAGAGTGGTTTCACACAAAACTAAAAACGGTATACAAACTGCAACTTTCTTGACTTGTAAAATGACCTTTTAAATTTACAAACATTATGTAATTCATGGCACAACTAAAAAAATAAAATGTCTCTTGCCATTGAATGCTGTACATATTTTTTCCGGACTTTGCTTCTCTGTAACGGATGTGTTGTAAATAGTAAGGTTTTTACAAAAATGCATGTGTGGGAAGTACTGAGCATACAACTGAATAAATGAGACTTGTTTTATACTGTTTTGATATAGTTTTGCTGTTAAATGTGGCCCCATATTAGCCTACTTTAATTCAAGAATTTTCTCCATGCCACAAAACAAGAATTCAACACTGGGTGAGTAATTGATATAAAAATGGTCATTTACACTGCTTACATAACAAATGTACTTGTTTTAATCCAAACCATGATCTTTTCTTAAACCTAACCAAATAGTTTTGGTGGCTAAACCTAACCAAACTGTGACCGTGTTAACCGCATGTTTAAAACTGCACTGTTACACTGGAGGTGTTGATCTCTAATGGCGGCTCGTATTAGAGGAATAATCGACCCATGTGGTCGCACGGCTCGGAGCACTGTGTCACTGAGTAAAGCACTAACCTTGAAGGCTCCTCTGCATGTGATTCAGGGTTATTCTTACAAAGTAAATAAAACACATATCACATTGATAATCACTCAGGCAGCGCAGCTGTCTCTGCAAGACAACCTACGTCAGCAGCAAGGTGAAATAACTGAGATTACAGGCTGGATAGACGTTTCATAATCTTTCCCACAGATGTTTGACTTTTACCAGCTCAAACAAGGAGACGGGGACATGCAACTCTACCCTTTAGATATAGAAGTCTTATCTGTATTATAATGCAAGCATTAGTATGTTTTCATGTCTGGTGCCATTTGTAGTCATTACTTGTTAAAGCAGTCCAGCGAGGCTTTCACGACCACATTTGTTCGTGTTAATTTCATGTGACCAAAAACTTTATATTGTCTTTGAGAACGGACGGGAGGCTCGTGACTGATAAAAAGGAAGAGCGAGGCCTTGTTGAATCTTTTATTTCCTCCCACAGAGGCGGTTGTGTTTTTGCACCTGTTAGGTTGTTGATCCGTCACCAGGACTCCTCCAAAACTTTCCATAACATTAGCTGGACAGACGCCTCTTGTACTGAGAAACACAGGCTTATATTTTGGAAGTAATTTGTGACATCCTTTTTCTTTTTTTTTTTCCTCCAGACACGGCCATGAAATATATTGATGTGCAATACAAATTTGAATGTAAAGTGGTTGAAATGATACATTTGGATGTAAGAGACATTTAAAGAATTGTTCATTGGAGGATTTAAGCCGATATTAGATCAGAATAAAATGCTATTTAGTTATCTTAATGATCATTTAAGAGTCTGTCAGTAACAGGAATTATATTTTAAATAGATTTTGTCTTTAAGTCGGATTTCTCTGATGCTTTTTGCAATCAAACATTTGATGCACTCACAAGCTAAATGTTTACATGAAACAGAAGCTTTGCATTTAGCCATATTTTACAATACAAACTTCCATACAAATGGAAAGTGTAAAAGTACGTCAAAGACTACAAACCATTAACAGACACTTTTCAAGGCCCCCTGTAGACTCGAGTTGCCGTGTCACTCAAAAGATCCATTTTGAGTGGAGCATCACTTTAACTTCTTCAACACTGACTGTTAGATGATTATTATTGTTATATCTACAGTAACTTACTGTACAGTGAACCACAGGCTGATTACCTCCACCAGTACATCTGATAGAAGTCCATCAAAATTAAACTCTTCTCCAGTACATCATGCTTTATGCACCAAATGTTTTTGGCTATCTTGCCTTGATCAGAGTTTGTTCTAGGGCTGAACGATTTTGAAAAAATATCTAATTGCGATTATGTTTGACTGATATTGCAATTGCGATACAATTTGTGATATGATAATTTTTGCATCAATATTCTCATTTTTACAGAGCCCTGAGAGGCAAGCAACATTTGTTTCCCCCCAGGAACTTTATTTTTCCATCTGTAAAAAAAAAGTGATTTTTTTTTCCAGGCTCAGTTTTTCTAGAAAAGAAAAAAAGTTTTTTTTTTTTTTTTGGGGGGGGGGGGGGGGGGGGGGGGGG
>JAOVVB010189738.1:0-11081 GCA_028570985.1 Heterobranchus longifilis | reverse complement strand
CACACACACACACACACACACACACACACACACACACACACACACACACACACACACACACACACACACACCCTCTGCTCTCTCTTCTGACGTGTCCCCTAAGTGTCTGGATAACAGATAATAGAGCCAGCGACCTGCGGGGGTCTTACAAAAACGGCGCTCGGCGAGTGGGAGCATCGCACAAGAGGAGAGGAGCACACACACTACTTGCAGACCCCTCGCATCATCTTTCAACCGCCGCGGAAACGAGAGCAAACTGAGAGGACCTCTTAACTTTTACGCACAGAGACTGACTTTTACGCACAGCGCCAAGAGCACCATTTGACAGAGAAAGGTCTTTGGAAGAAACTTTCTTGGAATGCTGGAGTCTCTCCCGGATCTTACCTGACAGCAGCAGGCCTTTAGGCTACATTGTATTAATCAAGATAATTGAATTGACCAGTTTCTAAACTGATGGCTCAGAACTTTGGAACAGATCCGTCAGATGGAGACTGATATGAAAACGGTCAAACCAGATCCTTGAAATATAACATTTAAATTACAACTGTAAAGGCTGTTTTATTTAACAATTCAAACTTCTAGAAATCAGTAACCAGTCATGCCTCGTCCTGGGAAGAACTCTTACAGCGACCAGAAGCCCCCATATTCCTACATATCACTGACAGCGATGGCTATCCAGAACTCATCCGAAAAGATGCTGCCTCTGAGTGACATTTATAAATTCATCATGGACCGGTTTCCGTATTATCGAGAGAATACCCAACGGTGGCAGAATTCCCTGCGACACAACCTCTCCTTTAACGACTGCTTCATCAAGATCCCTCGGCGGCCTGATCAGCCCGGGAAAGGCAGCTTCTGGGCTCTGCACCCGGACTGCGGTGACATGTTTGAGAACGGCAGCTTCCTGAGGAGACGGAAGCGCTTCAAGGTGCTGCGCGCTGAGCATATGGCCTGCAAGAGCTCCCCGATGATGCATTACTTTCACCATCACCACCATCACCCGGGCAGCAAGCTGGGCACAGCATCCGGCCACCACGACCACTCAGCCGGCCCGGCGAGCACCGTGGGTCGGCTCCCTCACTTTCAGGGTTATGGGGGCATCACTTGCGCACAGCCCAGCGGGTTTAAACACCCATTCGCCATCGAGAACATTATAGGACGGGACTACAAGGGTGTGATGGCCAGCGGGCTCCCCCTCACCTCGGTCATGCACCACCTGGGTTACCCAGTGCCCCCGCAGCTCAGCAGCGTGGTCAACTCCATGTGGCCGCACGTCGGGATGCTGTCGGAGTCCATGGGTGGCGTGCACGTCCCCGCCTCATCCGAGTACGCGCCCTTCAGCGTGTCAGCAAAGGGCCTGTACCACAATGCCAACGGGCAAACCCTACCCGCCGTTCCCGTGCCAATAAAACCCACCCCATCCCTGGGTCCCATGCCCAGTTTGACGGGGTTGCAGTCCGGCCCGGCACAGCTCTGCTCCCCGGCCTCAGTGATGGAGAAAAACGATCTGCTAGAGGGAAAAGGCAACCCTCTGCACCCGGCTCTCCTGCTGTCATAACCGGGTAAATTGCGGGTCATTTTTGAAAAGTAGCGTCAACAAGGACATTGTTATTGCATAAATAGGCCTATCAGCAGCATCATTTAAGTTAAGTGCAGCTGTAGGAGAGTTGTAAAAACTAAGGTTAACATTGTGCTGTGTAATGAAATTTTCATTAGACCCATGTTGATTGAAATCATAATTTATTTGCACAATTTGTGAGGGCATTTACCACATACTGTAATGTGGCACTGATAAATACAATCAGACAAGTAGATACGCTGAACCCAAAGAAAGCTTTGATTTAGGAGACAGTCTAAAATTATGTCAAAATGCAAACCAACAACTCTGTTTATATTGTTTGCTCTTATTCTATTTATTCTATTTTAATCAATGGCAGGCCTATCGACTAAAGACAATTAGGCCTTCGTGTTTTTAATTAGGCCTGTTGCACTTTTTGTGTGTGTTACTTAGCAGTGAATTGAGAATGTTATGCTTGTATTATAACACTATTTATCTGAGAATATTCATAAAGAACTTAAAACCGAATCTTCTTTGGTGTTGTAGTTATTTAAATACTCGTTTTGATTAAATGCCCACACGTTTTTCGGGGGTTCACTGTGTGCACACCACAATTGAAGGATAAAAAAACCCAAAAAACTCCGGCATTCTTTTATATTGAATTACGGGGAGATTAAGTTAATCTCGTGAAAAAACACACACCATTATTGAATTAATATACAATTCAAATTTAGCATGTGTAATAATTGCTTCTAAAACACAAATGTTAATATTAATAAGTAATTAATAATAAGTAGTGCTCATATCACCATTTACAAACAGAAAATAATAACACAGGTTACTGCACATAGTTGCCACCAGTTGCTCTCTGAAATGCATAATAATAATAATTATAGATGTCTAAGTTTATTTCCCTTATTTTATACCAGTTTTCAGATGCAGCAGATCCCCATTTAATTAAGAACCCCATTCTTTTTTATTTAAACTATATATTTGGCTTTAACTTTATACAATAATAATGGGAAGAGTGAAACCTGTGATCATGCAGTAATTTGGCCATTTTTAATGAGTCAAAACATAATGACATGAAAGTCCCTTGAGCTTTTATGACTCGACTCACCCAAACAAAGTCACGCCTAACTCTGATTGATCACAGGGGAAGTGTATATTGAATTTCAAACAATTTAATAGGAGGATGGTGTAAATGTTTTCAACATGAGTCCCCCAAATTCAAGAGATATATCTTTTTTTTCACAAAAAAACTGAAAAAAACCCCAACTTTACTCAGAGAAATGTCTCCATCATTATGTGTCCACATTCATGACACCATGACATGAATCACATCTGGAATGGGCAAATGTACTGCTGATGCATGAGGTGTATGATGTTCATAAGATGGATATGAGCAGCCGACACTCTGGGCTGCAGCTTCACAACTTCAAAAGCAGAATGGACGATCGGATCAAGTTTTGCTCTTTTGTTTGCTCTGTTTAAACGTAGCTTTGAAGCTTCTCCTCTCCAGCAGCACAAAGCACCAGGTTCAGCCCACCGAAAATGACTTATATTCAACCTCCTGTCCCCTGTTTAGCATCCCAAAGGCTCCCAAAGCCGACACTATTGTCCCACCAGCCTCTGAACAAATAATTGAGATGCACCAGTGGAGGAGAGGCGTGGGAGTGACGAATTAAAACCTATTTCGGTGACATTGCTAACGAGCAGAATACATATAATAGTGATTACCCATATCCTCTTTTCTTATTTTATCCTGTTTTCTATATATTCCTCATTTTCTTTTTTGTTGGCTCTCTCTAGTTTTTTTCTCTATTGCACCTAGATCTCCAAAGGTTATCTCTTCTGATCTACCACTCTTCTTACATACACACATTTTCGCAGTTCACACACTTTCACTGCAGGGAGTCTGTGATTCCTAGTTAAAGGAGACTGAAATTTCAGTGGCATGACTAAAGTGTCTATGTGAAAAGTGTGTGCCTCTGCCTGTAGGTGTGTGCGTGTGTGTGTGCTGCTTTAATTCCCTGATCAGCAGGCCGCAATGTCTTTAATAGCCCTCACTGCATTAGTGTATAATTAAATGCCACTAATTAAGACACAATAAGAGGAGTAATAATGCAGCCATTATTACCCTCCATGATCCTCTGTCCTCACAACACCGTAGTTAGTTGCCTCTGGAATCATAATATCACATGAGGTCTCCTAATGTGCACATGTGTTTATGCACAGGCTAATGGAGGTGTGTGTGCAGTTTACTTTTATAAGGGTAGGCACTGCGCTGGTTGTGTCAAAGCATTTAACAGCATATGTTAAATTATGCTCAGTGCAAATCTCCAGTGCAAGTTGGAAAATATATGAGTCTTAGATGCTGTTATTTTTGCATGCATGCATTGGTATGCAGGCTCCGTTATCATGTTAGGTCTCATCGTGTATCTGATTGTGTTCCATGGTGTGTCAATATAAACATTTTTGCTTGATATGTTGATAAGAAACATAATCTAGCTATTATTTCTACAAAATAACTAGCACATTCTGAACAACTTTTTGAGTTTGTCAAAAAAAAATCACAACAAAATTTACAACAAAATAAAATAAGCCAGCTCATCACAAGCTTCTCTTCACTTTGAGATACAAGTGATCAGTAACTTGGTTGTACCAGACCAATTTCTTTTTGCAAATATGAATTTGAATCAGGAGCTGAAACCACAGAAAACTGCTAGTCTGGTGACTCTTCTCAAAACCTGTTAATGTAACAACTGAAGATTCAATACTCTCTTAACATCAACACAGTAGCTTATAATTAGTTCACAATGTCACAAGTGAGGACAATTTAAAATGTGTATCAACATGTTGGTTACTTAATAATTTCCAAGCATGCAATATACAAAAACGAATCAATAATATTGAAAACATTGATGACTTATGACAAGAACAAAGTTAAGTAACTTTTGCACACCAGCCTGTGAAATTAGTTTTTGTTTGTAAGTTGGTTTTAGTTTTTCTAACAAGCTAACCCCCGCTCATGCATCCATTAGGTTTAGGAGGGCTGACAGTAATGTGATTGTTTCATTTGAACAACCCAAATATAATATTACACCATATGAAAGACTGTTAGCACTGATAAAAGTGTACGAGACATTAATATGGAAAAAATGTTAATCATGTGAAATATGAGCTTAAAATGAATAATATGAGTCTTATGAATGAATAAAACATTTAGGTCAGAGGTGTTTCACTGTCAGCCCTCAGAAACGAAACGTTCCGGTCTTGAATAGGCGATGATACATTAGTGGTAATTACCCACACTTCATAGGGGCCAGGGTGGCAAATTCTACATGCGTTTTTCTTAATGACCAGCAAGAGCAGGCCATCATAATGAGCAGCTTAATTCATTGATCTGATCTGCCGTTCATACTAACTCCAGCACATACATACACATTCACACACGGACATGAACAACCTTCAATATTATTCTTTGTTCCAGACGGCAGTCTTTTATTCAGTGTATTGGCAACATCAGATAACAGAAATTTGTTCCAATTTCTTTAAATATATAATTGCTGTATGAGTATTCCTTGTTCAGTGGACTATTAACTATTAACTTTGTTAAACAATTTTACCAGAGTACAGAAATCTGTCTATCAAATGACCGTCATAAAGCCCTCATTATTAAAAGTTAAAATGCATCAAATTGTTTCATTATTTGCAGAATCAGAATACACTGAAGGGAGCACATTATAAAAACTCTCACTACTGGAAATGTTGTCAGGCTTCCTCACTTTTGTAGCTACAAGCATGAGACATTAAAAACAAAAGGAGGGTAAAAATAAGCAGAGAGAGAAAGTAAAGTAAAGAGTGTGAAAGAAAGAGAGAAAGAAAGAAAGAAAGAAAGAAAGAAAGAAAGAAAGAAACATTAGGCCTCTTACAGAACTAATGAAACTGTAATATTTTTAAAGTCCTCCTCCAGACACATTTTAAAGTATGTATAAAAAATAGATTCATATTTTGTCTAACATGGTTTCCCCATGTTTTCCCAAATAAAAAGTAAAAAAAAAAAAAAGGAGCTGGAAGCACATCTTCTCCCTGATTAACAAATTCTGGATCTGTCCTCGAGTCCCGTCCACCACCGCTGCCATAGTTCCGCTATAGAATGTCCCAGCCACAAGTTGACTTGATTGGTTCCTTAGACATATGATGTCATAAAACCTGGTTGTCTGAATCCAGATTTTTGAGACTATTATTGGTAGACTGCAGTTTCGGGGCAGAAATGCTCAGCCGTGCTGACTGCTCATTTCACTCATGATATGTCTTATAGCAAATAAAAACACCATATAGACATGTTAACCTGCATGGTTAAAAACTACATTTTTACCGGAGGGGGTCTTTAAGATGTTTCTTTTTGTCACAGATTACAGAATGATTGCTGACCTCCTAATGCAGTCTGACGAGATTTGTACATGAGGACCTTGAAACAGACAGACGGAGACTTAAGAGAGACAATTTACCAAATTACGTAAATTGATTTGATTTGAATTGAATTGAAAGCATAGGCGTAGATTTTGGGGGGACACAGGGGACACTTCCCCCTCAATATTTAGAGCCCCCGCCCCCCATAAAAACATGACAGTAACAGACGATGCCTCCGGTAAAGTAGGTGGTGGCAGTTTGCAGCCAATGGTTGCAATCTCCCATAAAACAGAAAGAAAATGAAGCAACTATATGCATGGTTGAAGCAGGAAGTGCCATGACATTTCTACCATAAATTGAGACGGTGACAATAAATATAACACAGTGTTGAAATTCCTCTCAGTCCAGTGATTCACACTTTTGTGGACTGTCTAATTTTGTTTTAATAAGGAAATTGTAACGACGCAAGCTCCAAGTTTTATTTTTTAATGTACCCATATTACATTATACATAAGAATACTTTGTAGTGTTTTTTTAAGTAAAATATCTAAGAGAATATACACTCTATATTCTTAATAAAGATAGATCCAAATAAAATATGAACTGAAGAACTAAAATGAAGACAGGATTTAAGTTTGTTTCTTTGTTTGTCCACATTAGGAAAATATAATCTGGTTTCAGATGTCACTATCAGTGTTATTGTGTGTTTTATAAATACACATATTTATATTTTTGTAACTCTTGGCCATATGGATATAGAAAATAAGATATATATTATGTTTAAGTTTACATGTATATGAATCCATACAGTATAGATCCATCTTTTTTCCCCATATTTCTTCTTCTTTCACCTGCTGCTGCAATGAACTCATTTATGGAGGCAGAAGTGTGTCAGTGCAATAATTATAGACTTGCTTCACTGGATAGATGTAATCAATTGGTTAAAACATGGAAATATATTAAAACATAATGGAGAGATTGTGATAATTAAGAGGTTAATTAAATCTACATTTAAATTATGCATTTAAGAAAACCATTAACAAAAGCATTGCACAAGGACAATTAAATGTGCTAATTAATAAATAATCCTTAAATTATCAATAGGTTATTAAAATGTCAAATTGTTTTGCATTTTGAAATTTTACTCTTTGTTAATCAATTTGGTAATGTGTCTGTAAATAATATTCCATAACAAAAATAATTTAACAAATACCACATTCAGTATCCACAGTTTAATGAAGACACTCACCATATGTCTATTTAAAGGTGGAGTCTGTGATTCTAATATAATATACTTTTTGTCAAAATCAGCAAATATCTCACGGTCTGCTAGCTGTTCATTCAGTGTGTGTGTGGGTGTGTGTGTGTGTGTGCTGAAAAAAATCTGGCGCTCATACACAGCCCTGGCTCTATAAATGGGAAACAGACCAAGCCACACAACACTAATCCAGCCAAACAGCTAAAGCCTCACTCGTGTTCATGCACAGGACAGGGGAAAGACTTTGGATGTATAAAGAGACAGGTGGAGGGAGAGGGACGGTAAAAACCACTGACAGGAGGGGTGTATTTGTTTGGGTGTTGAGTAACTTGAGTTCAAATACCAACAAGCTTTCTCCAGAATCGCTGACTCCACATTTAAGGACCTGTAGTGTGCCACACTGAATATTAAAGGTCCGACCCACTTCACAGTAATGGGAGTTGTCATTGGTCGGCTAATGAGAGCCTTTTCTTGCTCACAACACGGGAGATTATAGCCGGTTGATGAAAGTTCTGAAAGTTAACTTTATTTACTTCTTAAATATGTAATTCCAGTACTGCTGTCATCAATCTGGGTGACAAATAAACCTAAATTCAATACATTGTGTAATTTTGCAAAAGTTCCTCTAAAACATGTCACATTTTCCTTATTTAGTCCATTAATCCCAAAACCTGCCTTTGGGATTTCTAAAACAGTTACACAAACGGTTATTTTTGCGTTTGCATTGTCAGAAGTAGTACTATAGAACCACTCCATTCTGTCCTGTTTTTCCTCACCCCTGTTGAGGTACCTAGCACACTGATCCGGTACTAAAAGGTGGACCTAGAAACACTGCAGTCCGTTGATTGGTACCCCCGCCTACATTTTAACCTACATACAAGAGTGCTGTCTGTGGTGGAAACGCAGAACAGATCTAGCATTTAGGTACCTGCCTGATACGGTTTATATGGGTTACCAAAGGTACTATACCAAAATCTTTTAAAAATATTTTTTTCTAACCTTCATTTATTCATTCGTTCAAATTCTGGTCTGCTGGTCACTGGAGCAGTTGGGGATTAAGCACTTTGCTCAAAGGCACCTCAGCGGTGGTAATAATGAGGGAAGCCACTTTACCCTGCCGGTCCAGTGACGAGCCCGCTCCTCGTAATATTTATTGTATCATACATTTACTCTATTACTTTTCTCCATGTACAAATACATGTGCTTTAAAGTACATATAATATTTGTCCATTTACTGTAATGGTACGTGTTGCAGTCGTGGTACATGTAGTCTGGCTGGGTATGTAAGCAGTGTTGGCATAAAGCCTTATATTTCTGCTGGGAGGAGGAAGTCCCTCCTTCCTTCCGTGTGGTTCTTAAAGTCCCTTCGCTGCAGTCGGGGTGTAGCACCGCCCGAGACGATTGTGATTGGTTTAAAGAAATATAAGCAGGCCAGGGAGTTGTTTGCACTATACCGGAGTTAAAGGTATTCATTCCAGACCTGCCCCCCAGCGCTGTGGAGATAGGTCTGGCTACGCGAGACTAGGGTACATATGATGACTTATTTTAACAGTATATGTGATTCAGTGCAAGCAGGCAGCCGGCATACGGCTACATCTGCTCTTATCTTGGTAATGGTCGCCTCACCATATTCACTGTCGTGGTCTTTAATAGTGGGACGAGGGGTCACCTGGAACGTGTCGACAGGAGTCGGCATCAGCCAATGAAAAGGCCATCTGAGGGGGATTAGCATATTGGCATCAGGCCTGGAGACAAAGAGAAGTTGTCAAGGGGAGAGAGTCCTAACGACAGGTCACTCTGGACCACTGCACATTACTATAACTCTTCTTCTGTCTTTTCTCTGATTACACTTTTTTCCCTTTGTTTCTCTCACTCTCTATTACTCTGCGTCTTATTTCAGCCTTCTCTCTGTCAGGTCTTAAAATGCAGCTCATCTGATCCTGTCAGCCATAGACGTGATGTGTCTCTGAATGTCTTTTCTCTCATTCTTTTTCACCATTTGTTCCTGTTTTGTTACACTCTTTACCACCTCTTTTCCTAAACAGTTTCCCCTCTCCCTTTCCTTCACTCATTTCTCCATAGCACCCCCCCCCCTCTCTCTGTGTCTTCCCTTCTCCTTAATAATCAGACAATGATTCACTGATCTGAGGTCAAATTTTATCTGCCCCCTCTGGCTGAAGTGTATTATCTCTCCACCGTCCTCAAAGTAAGGTCTTCTGACGCAGCTCATATCATCTTCAATCTGCCATCTATCTTTATTGGCCCAAATTATTACACCTTATTAGCCATTATTACAATTTATCATAGATTCAAAACAGGGCAACGGTTCAGCCATTCTGGCCTCCTTCCCAATGTTTCTCCTCTCCGACTTCCCCACTTCCTCACTTTCTTTTAGGAGTTCAGACAAAGAAGTTCTCTGGCCAAAAAACTTCAGCAATTTTAGAAGAGGTTAAGTGCTTTGCCCATATAGGCCCATTGGACTCCTCAATAATAGAGATTAAAGTGAAATGGAAATTAACAAAGTGTTTTCATCAGCTCTTCCCCTGCTCAGAGTTTGTACTTGGAATTTTAAATCTCATCTCACAATGTCAAAACATAATAACTGGCAGTGTTGCAGAGAAAACCTTATAACAAAGGTTTGGCTTACTAAAACTGCCTTGGATCTATGCAGGACTAGTTTGGTTACATGAAGGTACATCATGAAAATGTGTGCAATACATAATCACTTTTTCTCTTAGAGCCTCTATCAAACTGCTCAAATCAGGCTAATAAAACCATTGATTGTTCTGACACATTTCTGTAAGCCATGTGTAATCTAGGTATTTAAAAATCTACTTTTTATTACATTTTTACCTTTTCTATTTATGCAGCAAAACATTTGAAACAATCTAAAACCGTTTAAATACTTGAGATTGTATAAACGACTTACATGTTTGTTTACTATTTGTTAATGTTGTAGCATTACAGATGCAGGTCTCAAATTATATCTACTGTAATGAACACATTTTTGTTACCCTTTATATTGTCCCTCTTCTGTATTGCAGTTGGTAATAAACATTTTCTTTGAGGAGACCCATTAAAAAAAGTCTTTGTGTAAGTTAATTTGGATCAGTTTTGTTGTGTGTGCAGCATTCCTACTCTGTATGGCACGAGGCACTCATTTCTAATCTCTTCTCATTTCTTTGAAAGGCATTACACTATAGAATGTTATGCTCATTTTACATGATGCATGATCATTTTATTGGTGTATGGTTTCACAATATGGGTGTAAAGTTTTGCCCATTAACTTGCAAAAATATTAGGAAAGTTTCAAACAGCAAACTGACAATTTAGCAGCATAGCATGAAAACTGATTGATCCTTTGAAATTGGAGCTAGAGGTGCTTTAAACAAAGACAAATCATGCAGAATCAACAAAGACTTGCTTGACTGATCCTTGATCATCATGCACCAGAGCTCTTTCCTGTCTCATTCACTACACCACAAACACGTAGGAGTAATTCCTCTAGCTGAGCACGTTTGAATGAGTCAACTTCCAGAAAAACATGAGTTGAAGTTTCCATTGTACCTTCTTTGTGATGGAGGAAGGCTAAAAGGTCACTTTTAGCTCTGGGCAGGCAGTTAGCGGGATGAAGTTACAGCCTGTAATACATCAATTATAAAGTACACAAATGCAGAGGTGAAGTATGTGCTTTTTAACAAAGTGGCTGTTTAACTCCGATGATAACCAGAGGTTGCTGGTGTGTGTTCAAGGCACGGAGAAATACAGCTTTCTTGCAAGTTTGTAGCTTGTTTCAAAAACTCCCCTCTGGCAGGAGGCTGAGGTCTATTACGGCCAAAACTGAACGCC
>JAOVVB010189710.1:0-11082 GCA_028570985.1 Heterobranchus longifilis | reverse complement strand
ACAACAGTCTCAAAAATCCAGATTCAGACAGCCAGGTTTTATGACATCATATGTCTAAGGAACCAATCAAGTTACTTCTGGCTGCAGTGATGGGCGGGGCTTGAGGCCAGATCCAGAATTGTACTTTTTTTGTGGGACAAAATATTAATCATAGCAGAGCATTTTTACATACTTTAATCATTATTAGTCATTATCCCGGTAATCATCTGACACTCAGGTTGGGCATATTTTCCACCACATTCAATAGAATGAATAAGAAGTATTTGAGCATATTTGCATGGTGAAAGGACATATGTTGGAGCCATGTTGCTAAAGCTGCTAAGCAAGTAACATGAAAGCTTTGGATGACTGTCTGACCATTGTTAGCTGGAGTTTGTAGGCGAGGGGTTTAGTCAGACGTTCATTCAGTTGTTTGGAGAGCTGTTTCTAGTTCAGCAGCCTTGCGTACAGACTCCCCTGCAGGGGGAGTGAGAACAGCGTAGGGTAGGGGGGGTTGGGTATGATGAGTAGTGGTGGGGGGCTGCAGTTGACTAATTGTTGGTGCACGACTTTCACTCGCTCCATCTCTGTCATTCTGCGTCAACTTGCCTCCGAGTGCTTCTCTCCTCAGTCGCCTGGAATGCACACTTTGTCATGCACGCATGCACAAATGAGCGCTGCAGAAGGACTGATACACACACACACACACACACACATGTACCCACACCTCTTTTACCTCCCGGGGGAGTCGAACCCAAATGATTAAGTTTATCCGCTCCCTCTCAGTGTTTGCTTTTCCTGCATTTATGTCATCAGGGGCTATTTCCCCTCCGAGTCCCCTGCAGTCTTCCTCCGTAAAGTGCTGCTATTGACTTCGGCTCTGGTTAGCTGTAATGGGGGATTGCATGCTGTGAAGTTATGGAATCCTCTCTGTGTGTCCTGTGGTCTTGTATGGCTCACTAAAAAGAAGTGGTGAGAACTTTTGTGGTGGTTAGGGAGGTTGATTCTCTCACAAACACCACACAGCAGAACAATGTGAATTGCATGCCCTGGCTTTGCAATGTGTTGGTCTTACAGTTTTGTATTACCATGAATATTTTGACAATATATCAGATTGTAGGAACACTGGCGTCTTGTATATATATTGCTGTATGTCCTCTGAGGTATTGGCAGAATTAGCTGAAAGCTTTTTGTCCATCTGGTATTGCTGGAAACTCAGTATGTGACCATTGTGAAGAAAGCCGAAAGGGGTTTCGTGGTTGGTAACCATCTGCATTCTTTACATTGATTGATCTGCTTTTGATTAGTCATGAGTTTTTACTGGTGTGTTGTTTGGGTTTGGTGGAGGATATCAGATTAGCTCCTGATATGCAGCACACGTCGGCTACATCCACATTACTGCATTTTCATTTCAAAACATACTTTGATACGTTGATGCCTCGCGTATAAACCAGAGAACTTTGGAAATGCTGCTCTGCCCATTTTAGTTTGGAAAGTCCAGGGTTGCGTTGTCGTGTATACAAGTGAATAAGGAAAACTTTGGAAATGATAACTGGGACATCCATGTCAGTCAGCCTCATCAGTTAGATAGGTCCTCATACCTTTTGTGATGTAATCTTTCTTGTGTATACTCCTTTCCCATTGCCATGGCTTCATCCGCCAATAGATAGGCCTAATGCTCCCGGCACCGCTGTAATATGATTCTGTATTTGCTTTGCAATAACTCCCAATCTATGTTTTCCGCCGCCTTTACCGTCTCTTTCTTTCAGTAACAGTTCCACATTGTCATTGGTCCAAGCAAAGAAATCTCTGGTCTTACTTTTCGCAATTGCTGTTCTTCCTTCATAGTATTTTCTGTTATTATTATTATTATTATTAGTCCTTATAACACATCCATGATTTTCAACCGAGATGCGGTCTTCAGGTGTGTTAATATGGATGGAAATTTGTTCTGATACGGTGCTAAGATGCTTATAACGGAAAACTGAAAACGTAGTAATGTAAATGTGGCCTCATTCATTTTGAAACCACCCTGCATACTTTAATTTAGTAATACAATCAGCTAATGAAGATGTGTAGTTTATTTTTTATATATATATATTTTGGGTCATCAGTAAATCAGCAATGAAACCTCGTATGCTAGTTTATGCAAATGATTGTGTCCTGGGGAATAGACGAGCAATCTGATTGATTAGAGCGCTGTTGTAGAGGTTCAGTCTCTATTGCTGACTAGAAAATATTATAATGCAATCTACCTTTTCATTCAAACCAAACTTTCCTTTTAGCAAAGCCAAGTTGTTTTTTGATGCTATAGATAAGGGACTAAGTCTGTTACTTGTGTAAGATTATGAAGTGCAGATTTGCATATCATTGCAGGGGTGCAATGATACAAGCCAGTATAAGTTTCAACATAAACGGAAAAGAGAATACTCGGTCTCATAATAATACCTCCTAATGAACATTTGTTTCCTCTGCCAGCGAGGGTTGTGTTTTCAGTCCAGTTTAATTTCAATGAAAGTTAGTGGAAAGTTTGGCCATGGGCCACGGTTGGGTTTTGGTTTGGATCCAGGATTCTTTGAAAAGGCTTTTCAGATGAGATGTGGCATTTCTTAAACGTTTATTATGTTTTCTCATGAACTGCTGCACTTCCATGAATGATCAAATCTGGTACATGGATCCTGTGACTGCTGCTTATCACCATGTGTTTATTTTGATGCAGATCTGGATTCAGATGCAGATTAGAAACATTTTCTGTACATAAAATAATCTGTTTAGGAGATTGTCCTGCCTGGTGCACATGATGATTATTTTTTATTATTGACTTATTTTCTTGATTCATCAATTGGTCAATAATATGTCAAAGAAAATGGTGAAATATGTCCATCGCAATAATTTCCCAGAGCCCAAGTCGCCCTCTTCAAATGACTTGTTTTGTCCAAAACTCAAAGATATTCAGTTTACTGAGAAAACCGGATGAGCTGTTAATAGAAAAAAAAAAAGTTGCTGATTAATTTTCTGTCAATTGACTAAATTGACTAATCCTTTAAGCCATCTACACATGATCTGCTGTAAAAACGCTCTGCGCTGGCTGTGCCATTATTTTATAGGAAGAGCGGTGGCGCCCAACTAGAGGGAGCACTACCTTTGGCGCGATGCACCACTCGAAACCGCTGCCGAGCGCCGCACTCAAAGTTCGAATTACTTCAACTTTGACCTAGTTTCTCTGACCTTTCAAAGCGCTGCCAATGAGATAACAGCTGACAGCAGCCAGAAGCAATGATGTCACATGCACTTCGCTTTGCTTCTGCGCCCTGCCTCACGGTTTACCCCGAATCATTGGAAACTCGAGTGTAGTCCTGTGCTATAATGAATTGTCTCATTGGGATTTTAACAAACATTACAAATGTACTTCTAAATACTCTAAGTATTTGTATTCAGTGTATTAATATGCATGGCCTTTAAAGATGCATTTTTTTTAATTGTTACGTATTCTTCAATAAATGCCTTCAAATCCAATCATCAAATTGAGCAGCAGGGTGCGTTATACAATTGTCACTAATTGGAACCTTTGATGAGGGTTGATTACGTTAATTGCAACGACAAAACATCAGGAAATAGACCGTACCATCACTGGAAAATGAGTTAAGAGCATGCATTAGGAAAAGGAGATCAATGCACCATCGACTCATTTAGATTCATGTAAAAATATTAAAACTTCTTTCTCCACCTTGGTGCATCTTTGGTCTTATTTATTTAAAACTTCCATGCACCGACCCCTATTGGCCCTGCATTCTCCTAACAGCCATACGTTATGCTTCATGCGTCACCCTTGTATTCATTCGTCATGGGAGAAGATCTCCATTCTTTCTGATGGGAGAGGAGCACACTGCCTCACCGTGCTCTCTGCTTCACCTCCCATCACTCACACCGCCTTCTCCTCCACAACTTCCAGAGTGGATTTAGGGGTTAGCCACACCTCGCTGAATTCACCCCTTTCAATGAGCTGTCACTGATTGAAGCTCATTTGCATATAAATGGACAACTAATTCTCTCCTTCTTAATCGTACTTGGTTGAAAGATTTCAACACAAAAGGAAAACAGCTTTTGCAAAGTTTTTAGGCACGTCTCTCCACATTTGACCTCAAATTAAAGTCCTTTTTCAATATAAACTTTAAAAGTGCTTCTTCTTGTGTCTGCGTCTACATCTGATAGAGCAGATATGGTGGTTGCAGTAATGGCGGGAGTTCAAGGCAGGCCATCCTAGTTGGCCATGCTATCTGTGTGTGTTTTCCTCTCTTGTCTTATTTCTGGGTATTTCTTTTCCTTTCTCTCTTTCCAGAGAGCACGACAAAGATCTCATTTGGGGACAGATGGATCTCCCTTTTTCTCTCTCGAGACAGTTTCCGCTCTGATCTTTTTTATCTCTGATCTATCCATGAAAGGCAGGAGAACCACAAGACTCTCCCCTCCTCTCCTCTCCTCTCCTCTCCTCCCTCCTCCTCTCACCCCTACCGCCCCTCGCCTTTTCCTGACATTCTTCCTCTCCCACCCTCCTCTCTGACTCATATCCTCCCAGCATTCCTTCTCCTCTTTCCTCCTCTTGTTCCTCACCCAATATCCCCTGGCTCTTTATCCAAACTATTTTTTTTTTCATTTCTTATAAACAATGTCGGAGGTACTTTCCCCTCCCATGCCATTACAGTATCTGTTTATCACCATTTTGCCATATGGTCACTTGACTAAATTCCAATCTTTTTAGTAGCGCTTTTTGAATTAATTTATAATTGTGAGGCATGACATCAGCTATTTATGGGTACAAACAATTGCCACATTGTTTATTTGTTTATGTAAGGATCCCCATTAGAAGCACAAGTGTTTGCCTCTAGGCTTCTGGGGGTCCTGAACATAGAGATAATATACAGACCTACAAAAGTACAGCTGCACAATTGCCACACGAGACAGCACCGCAGCACTATTTGTTTTGCACATACATCCCATGGACTTCATATTAGTGAACTTTCTATGCACTTTGATTCAAATACATTTTTTCTGCAGTCCTAATACGTCTTATGACATTGCTTATGTACATATAATTTGCCACAGTAAGCTGAGCTGCTTTTATAAATAACACAACTCTTGAGAATGGTACGGTAGCTCGTAAGCTCATTTTAAAGTAGCTGCCCATCACTGCTCCTGGATTGCAGCTATTCGTAAATCCCTAACTAAGTTTGTGTGTAAAGTCCTTTCTAAGTTTTTAGTAACTACTAGCTAGCGTCAAACTCGTGATTTATTAAATTAGGTTGCATCATCATGCATAACCTGGCTCTTAAGGCCGTGACAAAAATGAGAGACACGCTGTTTGAAAGATTACATTAAATCATTTATTTAACAAAAGTAACTAAATTATACACATAAGAGATCGTCAGAAGGGATGGGGTGTTTTTCAGTGTTGTCAGTGTGGGGTGAGAGTGGTGTGTGAATGTAGCGCATAAATTAAACAACAGGTAACTGAGGAGGAACTGATGCTGCCACATAACCAAAAGGATGCATGTAGGGAGAGACAGAAGGCCTTTCCCATTTCCTAGTTTCTACATCCTTGATTCCTTTCCTTGCCTCCTCTCATCGCACCTCAAGGGGCTTTCACACCGCCCTGACAACCGCCTTGACAACTGCCTACCTGCAAGAGCATTCCTCAAAAAAGCAAAGTGTTTTTAAAAGCATCTGCTACCAAAGTCAGGCGGTTACTGCCAGAAGTTCAGCACGGTGAACTCTACACGCCAGAGCAAAACCTTTGCACGGTCACGTGGGTGGCAACGACTTCATACCCCTACCTAGTTACCTACCTAGTTACCTACCTAGTTACCTACCTAGTTACCGTACGGCGGTGTGAAAGCCCAGTTAGTTCCGCCCAGGGGCGAGCGGAGGAGTCGAGGAAGAGACACGAGGAGAGAGGAGTCGAGGCAACAGGCATTTAACAAAATGAGACGTC
Organism: Heterobranchus longifilis; assembly: GCA_028570985.1. Classification (NCBI taxonomy): domain Eukaryota; kingdom Metazoa; phylum Chordata; class Actinopteri; order Siluriformes; family Clariidae; genus Heterobranchus; species Heterobranchus longifilis. The sequence continues at coordinate 5,114 of JAOVVB010189710.1, read as the reverse complement.
CTTGCCTCGGCGCTGTCATTTTAAACCGACATCAATTAAATATGACGTGGGGCACAGCTGCATCATCTGACCGTTGTTTTTGTTATACCGCTGTATTTTCTGATCTCTGTGGGATGAGCATAACGGTGTTCATGACAACTTATATATTTACTTTTAATTCAATTCACAACGGATGACACTTATTTTTTAATCTAACACACACACATGCACACGCACACCCACGTAAATGTTAATCATGCGTCAGTTGCTAGGAAACATCCGTGGTGCCATCAACAGTGACGTCACTTTAGAATCACATAAAATAAATATAACAGTTTCAGGGGGGCTTCAGTCATTTAGTCTGGAAATGTAATTAAAAATCTAACTAATTTACACCATTATTAAACTGCATTTTAATCAAGCGTCAAGTGTGTGGAGGGACTATATCCGATTACTTCTTTTACTCTTCATTCTAAATGTGTAATCTATTAGCAATAACACTAGATTCATCAGTTGGTTCAGTCAGCTACGTAACAGTTACACCTGGCAGGTGTAAATCTTTAATAACAACTCATTTCTACAATGGGACTCTTTTTAATGTAGTAATGAGTAATTCTCCATTTTGTAAACACTTAAATTCTAACTAGGCTAAGTCTGAAGTTGTGAACAGGTGCAACGGGCTCCTGATGTTCTCCAGTTCTTTGCTGCATCACCTTGTTATTACACTGAGGGAGGGAGGGAGGAACCATGGGATTTTGCATAAAAGGCTGACCGCTCACTCTGCCCTCGTCCTGTCAGCCAGCAGCTGGAGCTGACACTACTAACAACAGAGCCTCTCTCTCTCTCTCTTACACACACTTTAAACAGCTACAATCCCACAACTTCTCATTGCCTCATTTTAGCTGCATCAGCAAGACTGAAAAACTAAGGCAGAAACTGAATGTGCATTTGTGTGTGTGTGTGTGTGTGCGTGTGTGTGTGTGTGCGTGTGCGTGCGTGTGTGTGCGTGTGCGTGCGCCTTTGCGAGACAGAAAGGGGTGGTGTTTTTCCTGATAGTTGTAGCTCCCTGAGTGAGTGGAGGGCTGTGCTGTATCCTGAGCCTGACATGTCTGTGTAGATGGAAGTTAAAGTCCCAGTTAAACACAAGTCGGAGCATCTTTAGCTTCTGTACCTTGACATAGTATTCCCAGTGAAACAGAATATTTGAGCGGCGTGCGTTTACAATCCTTCGCATTTGATTGGACGGCTAAAAAGTGGGCGGGCTTAGAGTTTAGCGTGAGAGGATCTAGAGCCGTAACTCGGTGCCAATAAAAGTTGCAGATTGATTGATGGGTGGATGCCATGTTATTGGTTGAAACAGGTTACTTAAGCACATGTAATATTTAGTTTTAGAGGAAGAAAACATGAATGGATTTTGCTATAAAAATACAAAGAAATAGATTTTTTTTGGCATATGTTAACTTGGGGATGTGATCGAAAAGGGGTCAAAAATGCATTTTTCATTTAATCTCGACTTTAAGATGAGGACATGATAAACACGGAGTCTACATTCACTCACTGGCTGAATACCTGCCGAAGGTTGGACTGTCGTTTGTTTTATTGAACATTTCTGCTGTTGTCTGTCGGACGCCATTCACTTAAATTGATTTCAATGCAGCGTTTTGACGGAGAAAAGAAGAAGCCTCGTCTCTGACAGCGTGTGGCGAATAGTCTCGCAACTGACCTCTCTGAGTTTCTGGTTGTCTCTCATCTTTCCTTCACCACTCTCTCTCCGTCTATTTGATTAATCCTCTCGATTAGCCCGTCAGTGTCACACCCGCCCCCGACTCCCTCCTAACGTCTACTCCTCTTTCTCGCTCTTCCATCTCTCTCATTACAAGTCAGCATCATTATCTGGGTTTCACCTACCCACAGTTGCTGCCGGAGGAGTTTTCCGGGAGATGGCTTTCCCCTCAGAAACAATGATTAATGAGGCACAATTTCTAAGTAGGCAGAAATGGCAAGCACGCCCCAGTTTTGAAGAATATTAATTGCATCAACAAGTATTCACTCACAAACACTCATTACCTCCTCTCATCAACAAGGCGCTTACCTTTACCTGTCAGATGTTTCTCCCTCCTCCTCTGTTTGGTGGGTTTTATTCTCTCTCTCTCTCTGTGGATGTGATGTGTGAGAGGTGTCAGCTGTCTGCTTTTTTGGTAGACGTACGTTGACAGATTGAGGATGCTGCTACACCCCCCCCCCCCTCCAAAAAAAGAAAAGACAACAACAAAAACCAACAAGTTGTATTCCCTTGCAGACAATGAAAAAATAAATAAAATGACAGACAATAACAGTGGGACAATTTGCAGCTAAAGAGGCAGATATTTCCCTCAAGGGTTGATGGAGAAGTTAAAAGGAGAGTAAATAATTCATCAAGTGGCCAAAACACGACTCCAAATGTCTGCTGGATGTGTAAATAGGAAACTTTGCTCATGTGTGTTTGCCATAAGGTAATAATGTGTAAATGTGTTTACAGCTTGTTTCACTGGCCAAAAAAAAAAGAAGAAATTCAGGTTTAACAACCCGAAAAACAATGAACATGTGCTTGTGCCTGATGTCTCAGCCGTGGCCTGAGACGTCATGTTTTCATATTGTCCTTCTGTCTGTCCCAATTACCCTGAACTCAGGAACGCCTTGAGGGAATTTCTTCAAATTTGGCACAAACGTCAACTTGGACCTCACATAACTCAAGAATTCATATGCAAATTATGACAAAATTTCACACAAATGTCTAATAGGATAAAATGTTGAAGCGATGACATTTTATATCCAAAAGGTCAAAGGTCAACTTCACTATGACATCATAATATTCTGCAAAAACTGGTCGTTATTCAACGCCATAACTCAGGAACAGAAGGGGAGACATTTGGTCGGATACTGAATTGGTGACACTCATCTTGAAACTGTGGTGATTGTTTAGATCTCCTGTGCTGTCGGGTTGAACTTGTGTGTGAAGCATCCAGAATTTGTAGGTTTTTTGCAGCAACATCCATATTTTAAGTGTTGTCTACTGTCAAGGCTACAACTTTGCTCCTCTGGTAGTCCACCACCAGCTCATTGGTTTTGCTGATATTGAGCTCTGATGATTGTTGATGCACCATGTGACGAAGCTCTCTATCAGTCCTCTGTACTCCTCTGTAAAAATAGTCTCTAAGTGAAGACAGCATGTTTCTCACAGGGAATTATTCACTGCAATACATGTCAATTAAATCCCTTCAAAGTCTAAGCTGCATATATGAGTCTGGACAGACATGATGGATGTAAACTGCAATTTGATGGGTTGGCAGAGGCATACAACCGCGAGGCGGTAATTCTAGTTTTCATCATCATCTTGTAGACACCTATCACATTTACACACACGCACACGCACATGCTCTCTGACCCAAACAGATTGCAGTGCTACATATACAGAAATATACTAGTTACAAGCACATGCTTTTGGTTGAAATAATCCCACACAAACATATGTCATTGTAAACACCTTTTGAAAAGCAGCGACCTCAGTGAAGCTCAGAATAATGGCGTTTTATTTCCGACTACATGGAAATCCAAGGAGCTGCTTTGTCTTCAGGTTTTGTTTACTAAATGATGTGGCAGCTGGCATTTGCGTGTGCGATACACTGACTCTGTGCAAACTTACGTGTATCTCTTTTTTAACTACACACGTGTCCACGTCAAAGTGTGTATTGCTGTGTTTTATTAGTGCTGGTGAGTCTCGGTGTCTTTCTTTAGCTTTTTATGAGTTGGGAGTATTGCTGAGTTACACCTCTCCATTTGCCCAGTCAGCCTCGAAGGTAAACACGTCTGTAAGCCTCAGCAGCCTCCGCTCTGTGTAATGTTAGCTTTGGGTCTGGCTCTGGCACATTTCTTGAGTTAACGCTAAGGCTTCTGACTGCGCCCGGGACTTAGCATGAGCGCTAACATCAACACCATGAGCCCTTACCACCTAATTAAAACAAAGTCAATTTCCACCACGACCCACATTTTCATCTGCGACTCCTCGGGCTTGCCAGGACCTGCGGTGATGGCGTGTTGCGATGGTGTTAAGAATCCGTTAAGTATTTGTCTTGGGTTACCTCGGCTAGATTCTCTTCCACTGAGAGGATTTGTAATTGGATCCTAATCACCTATTCCCCTTTTTAAATTCTGAAAAGAAATTGTGCTGATACTCTGTGCTGGTCCAGAACACAGTGAAAGCTTTAGTTGCGCCCAAGTGCATCGTCTCACTTTATGGCGTACGGTTTATCCTTTGTTTACTTTAGCAGTTTTGCTGAAGGTGGCCTTTTCTGCCGACTTTACAAGAGCTTAAGGAGATGCAAGCAGTCTTAGTCGATGTGGTGTCTGTGAAAGCGATTATTAGCTGTCACAGTCAGCACATCAGTCAATTGGGTTGTGTGTTTGGGTAATATGCATGTAGATTGTGCAGTGTATTGATCCTGAAACTCGTGATCAATACACTGCACAACTGATCTCTGTGTTATCTTGGTGTCAGGCCCAATTAGTCAATTTGTTGATTTGCTCTTGTGCACTTTATATTCCCTGTGCGGCTGTTAATATTTTTTTTTACGTGTAGAAGTTACTGGAGATGGGAAACATATATAGCGACCTAGCTGTATTGGTCAGTCTGTCGCTCAAGTTGGGATAATCGACCGATAGATAGACAGACAGACAGACAGACAGACAGACAGAGATATATAGATATATAGAGATAGATAGATAGATAGATAGACAGACAGACAGACAGACAGACAGACAGAGATATATAGATATATAGATATAGATAGATAGATAGATAGATAGATAGATAGACAGACAGACAGACAGACAGACAGACAGGCAGGCAGGCAGATAGACAGACAGACAGACAGGCAGACAGGCAGATAGACATACAGACAGACAGGCAGGCAGGCAGGCAGGCAGATAGACAGACAGACAGGCAGGCAGGCAGACAGACAGACAGACAGACAGAGATAGATAGATAGATAGATAGATAGATAGACAGACAGGCAGGCAGATAGACAGACAGACAGACAGACAGACAGACAGACAGACAGACAGACAGACAGACAGACAGATAGACAGACAGACAGACA
>JAOVVB010189689.1:0-11082 GCA_028570985.1 Heterobranchus longifilis | reverse complement strand
CACACACACACACACACACACACACACACACACACACACACACACACACACACACACACACACACACACACAGCCCCCCAACCCCCCAGCAGTGCAGAATAGTCGATTATTCTCTGCTGATTACTTCAAAAAATCCGGAGCCCAAAAAATGGTTTTCAGGACAGCCCTACAATTATTAAATTGGAAGTAAATCTGGAATTTGTAAATACTTACTATACTTACTTACTTACTTAATTTCTTACTGTAATAATTTTGAAATATTCGATTGTATTACATGCCTTTGCAGTGACACATTTTCCCCACAGGAATCATCAAATCTACCAATATCTTTGCCATGCCCTTAAACGTTCCCCAGAATATTCCCAATAATAGGATCAACTATTTCATGGAATGAGATTGTTTTCCAGCGTCCTTTATATTCTTCTACTCCCTGAGTGAAAGTGCTGGTGATTACTGGAGTCCCCCCTCATGGTTAAATGTTGAAGTATTCTTGCTAGGCAGTTTTCTGCTCCCTGCCCTGCTCAGCAGCAGCATCAGCAGGGGGAAACACAGAGTGAGGAGAGGATATGGCCCCTGCAGAAAAAAAGGCCCTTTGATTTTGGTTTTGGTCTCCCTTGGGCTGCCTCTGGGTTTGGAACAGATTTGGTTCAGTGCTGAGCGTGGCAGCTTCAGCAGAGAAGGGACCGTGGTTCCCCCCTCAACGTGGATGTGTCATAACTGGTTTCAGTCTCGATAAGGAGACGCCGCTGGCTGGCTTGCTGGCTGGCTTGCTGGCTGGCTTGCTGGCTGGATGATCTGAGGCCAGCTGTTTGGATACCTCACTCTCCACACCGAGCTTTAACAATGCAGGATTTAAGCATGCCTCAGACATGAAAGAGCACCGCACAGTAGCCTTTCCGATCAAATCATTCACATAGGAGTTTTCTTTGACAGACTCCATTTTAGCACAAATGCCTTAATTTGACAGCCGGGCCAATGGGATCATGCGGCTGGTATTGTTTGATGAATAGATATTTAATAGACCTCCCTATTTATTTAGTGTATCTTTAAATGTGATGAGCTCCTGCAGATTTAGTGGCAGGCTAAGCCTGTCGAGCACAAAGTTGACTGTTTGTTCTAGAAACAAGCAAAACCTTGAACGGCTGATAGTTCTGCTGTTGCTGCTGTTACTCACAGGTGATATTCAGTAGATCAAACGCATTCATGAAACACTTTCAAAAATCCATTATATACTTCTAAAACTGCACGGTGGTCAGTCTAATTAATAAAGCAGTTACTCAGGATTTCATTTCCCAAAAAGCTGACATTTGGAGGATACAGTTTTCACCTGACACTGGTGTTTTCCTGCTGCCTCGCTCTATCTTCACGCCTGTGGCTGAGTGGAAACAGTAAGCCAGTCTCCAGCATTGCGACAAGCATGTGCAGACAACTACCGCAAGGCTGACTGATAGAAGGCCAGTGTCCTGGACGTGCTGTACTCTGCTACTGATAATTGCTCTTTGTCCAGCTTATATTCACTCCTTTCATTTGGAGCTTTAATTCTACGAGTCCTGATTGCCTTCCTGTGTTCATTTGTCTTGAGAGCCGTGCACAGACGTGCAGCATCGTCTGCTCGTGGCATGATTCTGCATAATAACTACATCCACATAATAACAGTCCGTCATTCCCGTTTGGTTCCATATAAAGATGTGTAGCTCACTGCCAATCCCCTTCCCCCCAGTCCCTGCCACTGCATCTTCTCCCCAGTCTTTTTTCTTTTTTAGCGCTTCATTAAATTCTTTCAATTTACCAGTCTGTATCTTTCTAATAACCAACATGAGTGCACTCCTGCATTTGCATTTCCTTAGTTGCCCTTTTTCCAGTGAAATTCAGTTTCAGCAAGGAACAACTCAGAACCAGGATTTTCAGAGCTTTGTGTTCTTTTTGGTGTCATTCCTCCTTATTTATCCTCAGACTTCTAAGTCCAAGGTTGAAATGAAATATTTGCTCTAGAGTTGCCACTCCTGCCAGTGTTATTATTACAAATGAAGTAGTTTATCAGTATATTACCTTCCAATGTCCTTCCTTTAGATCCTTCTCATTTTACCTGTCATGAAGCCTGTAATAGGATTCACAAGTAAGACAGGCTGCATTTGACTGTAATGGGCTTTTGAAGGGAGCAATCTTGAAAAACTGTGTGTGCTCTGTGTTGCATTTTTCTTGGACATGTAAAGGAGATGTATTGCCTGAGACTGTGCTGTAGCATGGACAAACAACTGAGATGCTTTACATACTTAAATAAAATGATCACTCTAATAAATCAGCTTTATGTTTGTTCAGTATAAAACAGTAAATGCATAGTTGTAGAGACAGCCCATAATGTAATGTTGTTGCCACATGGCATGCATTGCTAAATGTCTGTAGATTTCAAAACACATTTAGCCAAATAAATAATTAATATATATGCAATTATATTAATATATGTTAGTGTGTGATTTGTCTTTTTGAGAGTCAATCAGAGACGATGCCATTATGTTATTCCTATAATGAGGATATTTGCAGTTACCTATGTACTAGGATGGATAAAACTGCTGCACTCTGGGAAGACTTGACTGAAAAAAGCACAGGCCTCACACACTTAAATGGAAATTTCCTTGGTATTGCTTTTTAATCTAACATTCATTATTGCTCATTACTCAGGCTCCATCAAAATGGCTGTTTTGCTGAGCGTTTGCTAAAATTTCAATAGAAATAAGCATGCAGAATATGAGATTAAAGGCAAGTCTTTGCTATTGTACTGTCCCAATTTATAAATGCTGTGCATTTGCCACACAGGGAAGTTTAATGGTAGGCTCACCGCAGGGTTTGATTACACTGCGTGTTGTTTATAGTCATCCAAACTCAGAATGATGAATTCTTCTTCTTACAAGAACATAAGACCAATGGGTGACCCCCTTTTTAAGACTTCTGCGGCTTCATGATGAAAGCAGGCCATTTCTGGGTAGAATCAGTGGAGGATGAAGGTCTTTCTAAAAGGGCTGTTCTGGTTATTTTCAATCTGTGTCTTATTTTAATGTTGACTGTGTTCAGTATTTAATTGCTTTGGTTATTGGTGCTTGTTAATCTCAGTTATCCGATACCACATTGTGCTGAATAAACTACAAGTCATTCGTCATGTTTGAAAGATCACAATCTGCAACGGTACTCTAGTTGCCCCAACTCCCCTGGACCTCTCACAAACCAAGCCAAGCATATCAATTTACAAAACATATTTAAACTATGTTCTGTGTCACCTACTTTTGTGGATGTGAGCTTCCCCTGAGGTCTTGTTAAGATTTTCCTTGGAGTTTGAAATATTTCTTAAAAACGTTTTAAACTGTAGTGATACAAGTATTATTCTCTGCACTCTGATCGCTGGTTGAAGACGAGGTGGCTAAAACTTGACTAGAAAACCTTCCAAAACTTCACATTTTAATTCATGTAGAGGTATGGACTAAAGACTGCAGTATGCAATGTATGCACAATCAGAAAATTAAATGTGGGCAGATTGTATTGCAGTGTTGAAATGAGATGTTTGGGAATTTATCTTTTGACCCACTGGCACAATGACACAGTACATGTGTGATCTATGAAAACAGCACCGTGAAGTCAGTATAGTAAGACCAGTAACTTCCTCAGCAGCTACGTGCTTTGGAGTGAGCACTGCGGTATCTCCAGTTCCCCAAAGACCTTGTGGGTGATAATCAGTCATTACTGCTCCTTCACTGAGTTATTTATTTCACTACATTCACACGGCAATTCATAATTTATTTATGTGACAGTTGTTATCTATTATCTTGTTCCTTTCATGTGGCCAAGAATGAGAGATTTTATGGAACATTAGGCTCCCATGCATCTGATGGCGCTACACTGATTCTGTTTCTTCATCTCCCTTTGATTCCGTCTGCAATCTCTCAGGTCAGTTAATTGCAGGATATTGATACCAGCATTATGACTGCCACTGCAGCTAATATGATTCCTTAGCCATTTCAATATGTGGGATTGTGCTCTCCCAATAAAAAATGACATTTGAGCCACTGTGCAGAGCCCTCTCTAATGGGGTCTGGGATAAGAATGGTAATATGCGTCGGAGCTGGCAGAGGCACAGGCCGTGTTTTTGTTTATAAATAGCTCCAGCCAGCATTATTCCACTTGCAGTTGTCCCATAATCATCAATCACTCCCGCACACAGGCCGGCTTCTCCTGCTCACCAGAGAGGAGGTGCACCGTGAGCTGTGCCCTTGCACCTCCAACTGTGCAAGTACATAAAGTAGAGCGTGGTGAGTGGGACAGGGCTGGGAGTCAGGGAGAAGAGGGGGAGGGGGGGGTTCCTGTGCACTGATGGAGTGAGTTATGGCAGCTTCACCCCGGCTGTTCTAAACCCTCCTCCTCCTTCAGGTCATTACATGCACTAACATCCACCATTTCACTTCTTCAACACATTTAGAAACACGTACACTCCCTCTGCATCCCTGACCAGAAGCAGGTGGGAGGCTAATCACGTGACGCGCTCGGAGGATGTGGGATGGGTCGGACACAACTGTTTGCTCAGGTTTCATTTGTCTCTGTCTCTCTATCTGCCTTTTATCTCTTTCTCTGGAGGAGCTTTGTGGGAAGAGCTCACAGCTTTGAGGACACTGCAGGGGGAAGATCCCAAAGAGATGATGAGGGCCATTTTGTACTCACACACACATGAGCAGATGTAGTCTGATTATCAGCCATCACACACACACACACACACACACACACACACTGGTATTGTAGATACATGTAAGGGAACACACACAGTATCTCTCTTTGCTGATCCTTGTTCAAACTGTGTACCACACACACACACACACACACACTCCCAGTGTTACCATGGCAGTTGCAAAAATACAGTAGGAATCCAGCTGATCCTTAACAAAATGGTTATATAACTATTGCGGCGCTAAGTCTTGTATCTTATCTAAGCCTGCCTGTGTTTCCTCTCAGCCTGGCTTTGCTGCTTTTCAACAGCTCTTCACATCTACTGTACCCCCCACAAGACACCACTGAACACATGAAGGACATTTGTAATTGGCGATAAGCGATTGTTTGATTGGAAAAGGAAGACAGCCTCGCTGCGGTCGTAATCAACAATATCCTCCTGCTACAAAACAAAAAAGAAAGTGAGATCTCATCACTTTCAAATCTTAATCAGAATCTCCATGCTGCGAAAAATTTTACACTTAATTAAATGCAGCCTACTTGAGAAGCACACCCACCTGGCACCCACATCCTCTCCCTGCCTCCGCCTCCCCCTGCTCCTCTGTAAGTGTGTGTGCTGGTTTTGAACCTCACCTCCCGGAGTTCCTTGGCCACATCCTTGAGCTCTTTGAGAATGCCGTCCAGCTGGTCGATCACCATCTTCATGTGGCTGCGGATGCGTTCTCTCGGGCTGGGGGTCTCAGAGGTGTCCCGGGCCGGAGCTCTGCTGAGGGACATCCTTTACAGGGCGACGTGGGGCCAGTGGCCAACAGGCTGAGGGCGTGGGGGAGCCGAGTCGGGGTCCATGTCTTTGGCTACAAGGAGCCTCAGTGCTACTGATCCGAACAGGGGCCCCGGCCACGCAGGGAGACCTCAACATCTTAAAAGCACCTGGGCAGCCAAAACACCTTGCCTCGCCCGCACACTCGGCACAGGGTCACACTCTGACATCCATGCCCTCTGGTAGACGCTTCCGAAAACAAAGAGAAAATGAGCATGGGAAAAGTCAAACGCTGTAAATCCATGGAAAAGGGAAGAGGCAAAACACATGGGCTGAAGCTGGTATGAAACTCTTACATAATCGTGTGGAGCCAACTCATCTCATGTGTCAGTGTGTACGTTAGAAATTGTTCCCAAGGAGATGCTATTTAAAACGCCCGTCTATACAGGGAAAAGACTTCTCCCCTCTTCCACTTGTCCTGTACAACCTCTTTGACTCGTGAGACACAGTGACATATTGGCAGGCTAACATACAAAAGTGAAAGCAGAAAAGGGGTTCATATTGACCCTTTTATAGAGAAAGCTATCCAACATAGATAGAAAAATAGAACTCCCAGCAGTGGCTCAATTTTCAAAATGATCGTGTTCTACATTATTGGTGGCCAGCAGGGACAATATTTTCCTTCTAAATATAGTCCTTCAGTGAGGGCTACTGTCTGAGAGAAGGGACAGATCCTGTTTGGAAAAAAAAGGGGGGGTATTCCTCTGTGCTGGGTGGCGTTTTCCCCCACCAGGAAAAAATAAGAAGATTCTCGGTAGAAACTCGCGTCAAAATAAACTTTGCTTCACATCCATTTTCTTTGCAGATGATCACTTAATCATGTTGTCCTTCATTTCTCGCCCATGAAAGCGAGGAAGGCAGGTGTGGGTCTTTTCACAGAGCGTCCAATCTCCCCCCCCACCCTCCCCCCCAAAAGCAGGGCTTATTCCAGGTGGCGTGGGATCAGAATGAATTGATTTCCAAGCCAGCGGAACGTGACTTGTGATGAGAATTTGTGGAGGGATGACAAAAAAATCATGGTGTCGATGAGACAGTTACAAAGGGAGCTGGAAGGCGAATAAGCACCTTCACCCTGGAATTTGGGTGGCAGCTTGTCTTATGCAACGGCGCTCTCCAAGTCCTCTCACAAAACACTGACCCACAGCAGTCCACAGGGGTGTGCCCAAAAACCAAGGGAGCAGAAACAGAAAAAGGATTCTCTTCTCTCCTTCAGTTGTTGCTAAGGGAACCCGGTCTGCCTCCTTGTGCTGTGATTGGATAATTATTTGACTTCTTATCCGTGTAGTGTATGTTTTCTCCGTGGACTCTTTTCAGAGAGGCAGAGAGCTCAGTGCCATCCAGCAGGAAGAGATAAATCCCATGAAAGCTTCCCAGAGGAGCCCCAGAGAACAAGCGGGGGGGAGAGCTTCTCGCCAAATCCAGGGCGATGCCACTGCCACGGGGTGCGCTGGCCAATCACACATGGCACCTGGACAGATGGGAAGAAAAGCAATCACTTATTCTCTCGTGTCATCCTCCCTTCCTTTCCAACCCTCCTTCTCCAAGTCATAGCGGCATAAAAACAGCAACAATAGAGTGAAGGAGACTCAGAGATGGACGGGAATTAACTGCGTTGATGATTTTAGCTGCTGTCAAAATGCATCTCTTGCTTCAGCAGCACTTGCCTCACCTCCACACACACACACACACACACACCAGAACACACACCTACTCACCTTTCCTGCGCATCACTTTGCTGTTGCTATGCCCAGAGCTCACTGTCCACGCACAGCAGGATCATTCAAGCTGCACACAACCTGCTGGTTCTTTAGCAGTCCCTCTGTCGCACACACTAACATCTTCTCTTCTCGCCGTCTTGCTGTTCTCCCTTCCTCTCTTTCTCTCTCTGTCTCACACACACTCACTCTCTCCCTCTCTCTCACATTCACACACGCACTTCTCTCCCTCACCCCTACTTACTGTCTTGATAGAGAGAAGCTTCTATCAGCAGGGTTATTTCACTCTGTGGCTCATCAGAGGAGGAGTAGAAGTGGAGGATGAAGCTGTGGAGGAGGAGGAGGAGGAGGCAGGAGGCATGAGATGGGAACGATGAATGGCCCTGATAGCACTCTGAGAAGGGAGAGAGGAGGCTGAGGATGACTAAGAGCCAGAGCGACGACGAGAGCTCCCGCTTCGGATTGTGATGCCGCCGCGGCCGCTACCATCACTCAGACAACTGTGTTGCCGAAAACACGCCACCCGTCATCCCCGTCAGCGGTCGCCTGCACCGGGAGGCAGCAGACGGAACGGCTGAGCTGCTGCTTGCTGTTTAAAAAAGGAGCTGTGTGATTCCTATGACAGCCTCTCCCTCTCTGCCTATCTGTCTGCTTTCGTCTCTCTCTCCCCCTTTCTGTTGCTCTTTCCCTTTCTCCGTCCCCGTCTCTCTGCCCCTGCGCCCTCACGGTGTCCTCGCTGACTGCCGGATGAAGGGAAGCTGATGCCAGAGTTTATCGTGGGGCTCAGGCTCCTGCCAGCACCACTCGACTGTTCTGCTCGGCTCTGTGGAGGAGGGGCTTGGTGCTTTAAAGGCACAGTGTATCGTGCACAGTCCCCTCCTCTGCCTCGCTCCTCTCCTGTCTTCTCCTCTCTTGCTGGCGTCTACACTCCCTCGCTATCTCCTCTCACACTGCCTATCTAGCCTTTGTCACAGTTCTATTGAGGGTGTTATCTCTCTCTTAAATCAAGATGAAGTCTTCCTCTGCTGCCTTCAGCCAAGCGCTCTCTGGGGACGGGGTGTCCAGAAATCCCTGGCTGTTACATCATTGATATACAAAGCAGGTTGGTGTTTGATGACCTCATCTGACTGAGAGACAGAAATGGGGAGGGAGGGCCAGCATGACTTTTTCTCTCCCCCGTCCTCTTCATCAGCATTTTTTTTTTTCCAACACAACAGCCCTGCATAACCCCACCAGAGGCAATTACCCTAATATGAAATTAGTTTTCTAAAGGAGATAATGTTAACAGTAAAGCAAATTCATAATGACAACTTCTTGAGCAATGCACACCAGTTTCCAGAAGGTTTTGGCAGATAGCTGTACTGAACAGCCGGAGGCTCAGTGCATTTCTTAGCATAATTGTAAAGAAAATGCAGAGTGGATTCAGGTTAGGTAGATCATCATGCAGATGGATTTGTTCTGTGGTTTCTACTTCTAGAATCACAGACGTTATATGCTGATGCTAATTGAGCCAACACGCTGCAGTTTAATAAATTCTCTTTTGCATGTTTGCTTTGATTAATAAATGATCGAGTTGTTTGGCTTTTAAACCAGACGATACAGAAATGCTTCATATTTGTTATTTTTACAGTCACATTGTGTCATCTTAGGACTTCATCACATTTTTAAATGTCGTCACATTCATCACGCTTTATACATCAGAGCACATACGGGTCAATGACAATGCAAGTTTGTATTTATTTGTTGTTTAACAATCGTTACATGTCTAATGATTGTTTTTTTGACCTTACCTGAACCTGAGCGTTCGTGATACCTTAATGAATTGAGATTGATGGCCGTCATGTCCCCTCAGTCTTCCTGTCTGAGTGAACATATAGCTTATCTGGACATCTATACATATTTAAATTAATCACTGTCGTTAGGCTAAATGTTTTCTGTAAGTAATCAACCAGTTAAAAGTTAAAACGGTTTGATCTGAGGTTTATTTGGAGACGACAGTCTGATGCTGTTATACTGTATGTGCAGCTGGTTACCACACTGACAGTCAATATCTATGTATATCTCATGTGACTCAGTCTGGTAAAAGCCTGATTGCAGTTATTACAGCTATTCAGCATTTTCCTGTTTCTCTCCTGATGTGACGTTTATTTCCTCCAAAAAGGAGCCTCTGTGATGCTGTTTCCCCGTCGAGACTGTGGATGTATAAAGAGACGTTTACCTTAACCTAAAATTAACCACGGAGGAGGGCGCTGTCATTTTAACCTGACGGGAGAAACACTATTCAACAGGGGAACACACTTTGACATAAAGCCCTCTATCAGGAGAACAAATCGAAAATCAGCGTTTTTGGATTCATTGTTTGTGCAACCAACTACACAGCAACTCTTCTGCAGTGTTAATAATTTAAAACGGTTTGTTTAAAGTAGAAATGTGGAGATTTGTTCAACTTTCTCTTATGTTGTTGCCATCTATGAGGGGGGGGGGGGATGGTTTTCCGCAACCGGGAGAAATGCTGCTTGGAGCATGAAATCGGAGCCACTGGAGATGGCTGCTCTCTCATTGAATCCTGCTCTCCTGTTCTGCTGACTTTGAGGTTTGAGGCTGTAATGAATATCTTGCCTGGGATTGTGGAGGCTTCCCTGGGCTGCTCTGTATTCAGCTGCAGCTCAACACCAAGGTAGACTCCATGACTCTACGGATGGATGGTTGGATCTTTTTTTTTTTACCCCCCTTCTCTACTGCTTGATGAAATTCATTGCTTGTGTAATAGGGGTTTTATTGTGCACGGACTGGGTTTCATAATCTGCTCTCAGTGCACAGTGGAGATAAATCAACGCAGAGAAAATCATTTTGAGGTATAATTGCTTAGTCCTCACCTGGGCTTTACCATTTAGTTACACTTTGCCTTTGGTGAAATAAGAACAAAAACACCAGCAAATGTTTACTGCAATGAAAAAAAATATCTGTTTACATTATGGATACATTTATTTAAAAGTGTTCCTTAAAAATTGCCCTTCAGGTTGTAAAGTTTCTTTGAAAATGTAAGAAAAATATTCCTAAATGAGAAGCTGTTTTGTAAGTATCTCTTTAATTGCTAACACTCATTAAGTATTCTGAGTATTTTCAGATATTGCTTTTGCCCTTTTCTGCTAAGAACCACATTTCAATCCACATTGCATTCACAAATTTTCTGCTTTAACATAAACTGCAAACGTTAGCATGTCCGGCAAACTAGCTTTACTAGTTGTAACTGATCGTTACTTCCAAGGCTAAGGAGCATTTTATATTGCATTATTTTGTGGGGCAAAAAACCCTTCATGATAGCACGTACTCTAGGTAGTATTCCCAACTTTGTGGAAACTGATACAGGATGTGACAATATCAGAGATTAGGATAGCTTGTTAGCAGTAACCCCGGCCAAAGTCGTTATGTGAGATAGCGTTACTACACACATCTGTTAGTCCTCATTATAAATCCCTTTTCTCATGTAACTTCTCATGAAACATCACAGACTGTATATAAAGATGGACGACGTGTCTCCACTTCCTCGCACTGTACAAAAGTGAAGCCAAAATATCCCAGATACGGCGCCGCCATCTTGTAATTTTGCAACCAGAGTCTGCACAGTAGCGACTGGGTGGCATCGAAGTCCCGCCTGTACACCCGCCTGATCAATCACAAGTCAACAGTTGTCAGTCATGACGTTTCATCCAGTTTTTATAGCATCAAATAACTAATCAAAATCAGAAACATTTGAACAAGCATCAGCGTGATAAGAACTACCTAAAATGACAGAAACCATCTTTGGGAAAAATGTATTGAACGTGTACTTTGAGTTTT